>JAEMPF020010973.1:12500-13514 GCA_022496165.2 Catalaphyllia jardinei | reverse complement strand
AACTTTTTGCAAAGGGTGCAAGTTATACAGTAGATGACATTGGCTGAGGTACAGGTAAAATGATCAGTGATCTTAATAGATCGCTTGGGTCCCGACAATTTTTCAACGTTGCAAATGAAAGGACAAGTTTTGCATCGTGCGCGTGCACATTTAAAAGTACCGGGTTGTTCACTCGTTTGAAAAGCACTTCGGACTAAAAAGTTACCTATGTTTTTGTCGCGTTTGAATGAAATTAATGGCGGTTGCGAAAAGATTCTGCCAGTATCGGGATCATTTTGAAGTAATTTAAAGTTTTTTAGAATGATGGATTTAACTGCGTGGTTGTGAGGGTGAAATGTGAGAGTGAATGGAATTCTATTGTTATTCTCCTTCTGAGACGTTTGTAGTGCTGACTGCCGATCAATTTGTTGGGCGCGATGATGGCCTGCTTCAACAACAGAGGCAGGATAGCCACGTTTGTCGAAAAACTCGCACATTTCTTCTGATTTTAAAGAAAAATCAGAGTCTACACTACAAAGGCGACGAAGTCTAAGAAACTGAGAATAAGGAATGGAATTCTTGACATGTGATGGATGTGAAGATGAATACAACAAATAACTATGAGAATCTGTGGGTTTGTAGTGCACACTGGTGCATAAACCGTTGCCTTCGACAAAAACCTTAATATCTAGAAATGCTAAAGAAGTGTCGGAAATTTCCCAGGTATATTTAAGAGCCGGATGAAACGAATTAACAGCAGTTATAAATTGATTGAGTTCCTCTCTGGTAGAGGAAGTGGCGCCGACACAGTCGTCAATGTAGCGACGGTAGAGGTCAGGTTTGGGGCCGTTGTATTGATTGAAAAATTGGTGTTCAATGTAGCCTACGAAAAGATTGGCGTAGCTGGGTCCCATTTTGGTACCCATGGCCACACCATTGATTTGTTTATAATAACTGTCGGCGAATGAAAAACAGTTTAGTGTTAAAACTAGTTCAGCCAAGCGGAGCAGTGTTTCCGAGCTTGGTTCCTTAACA
>JAEMPF020010973.1:0-2500 GCA_022496165.2 Catalaphyllia jardinei | reverse complement strand
ACTAGAAAAGGCTCAAGAATATAAAAGACAAACATGTATTAATTCAACTTCAAGTAGCAAAAATGTGTCAGCAACAAACAAACGATCATGTGATACAGAATGTCCAGAACAGACTGAGCTTAAAAGAAGTAAAGCAGCAAATACAGAGCAACAGACCATTGTTGAAAAACACACCACATGTAACCAGTTTATTTCTCTTGAAAGCAGTCAAGAAATCGAACGTGTAAAATCCACAAAAGAGAAAGGTACGCAACAACACACTACATTTCAAGTAGTATAGGATAAGAGGGGTTCTGGCGCAGGAACCAAAAACTAGGTAAAAAAGAAAGGTGAAAGGATAATGTGAGAAAAGGTGTAGAGAAGGGGTGGGGTCTTAAAGATGGTAGTGTGATTTAAAGGTGGTTTAGAAGATGAATTATTAAAAATTTGATACTCTTTTTACTTAAAAAAATAAATATTAAGAGTATAAATGGAAGCTTATGTAAATACACCAGAAATGCAAAAATTAAGAAAAGAAGATTATAAAGAATTTAGAAAGAGATATAATGCATTTAGACTGAAGTCAACTGAATGGTATTGTGATATATGTAATAATGGAAAGAACTATAGATTAGGAGGAAAATGGTCGCATTTAGGTACTAAAAAGCATGAGAGAAATTTATATAAACAAAGCAATTTAATAAAACTATAAAAAAAATAATTTTAAGTTAAAAAAAATCGATACTCTATAATATACAGAATGATAAAATCACAAAAAAAAGCTGCAAAATCATATAATATGGATGAAATTAATAGATATATCATGAATTGGCCAATTAAAAAGATAGTTATTAACCCAATAGTTCAAATAGGGGCTAGTCCTATTTTTTAAAGACCTATATTACAACAACCAATACAACCAACACCATATGTTCCACCAACAAGACCAACACCAAAACCAAGAATATTAAGCAGGAGACCAATACCTGCTCCAAGAAATTTTATTCCAAGACCAACACCTGCTCCAAGAAATTTTATTCCAAAAGCAATAATAAAAGATGTTGATCAATTTATAGATAAAATAAAACAATTTTATAAACCAGAAGTAATAGCTTCATTTAGAAAAACATTAAATGACGTAAAAAAACCAAATAAGTCCAATTAAAAATTAGATAAAGCCTTAGGTGCTTATGCATTATCTGCAGAAATAGATATTTTAGATAGGAGAGATCCAAGAAATCAATTTAGTAGAGTTTATTATTGGATTGAGAAGTTATTACGAGACTATTTAAATAATAATAGAGGACTAAAGTTTAGTATTGCTATTAAAATAAGATTTTATAAACTTAAACTTGATGAAAATGGTGAAGAATTCAGAGAATATATTGAGGGATCATTTAGTAATATTGATAAACCTGAAGTTTTAACAAATAGTGAAGAGATAAAAGATAAGTATGATTTTATTGTAGATATAATTTTAGAAAAAATAGCAAAATGGTTATCTGGGGGATCTGGTTTAATAATAGAGGAGATAATAAGTAATTTGATTAATATTGCAAAATATGTGTCAATTGGTGGTGGATCATTTATACCAACACCAGATGAAATAAAAAATCCAAAAATGGGATTAATTAATATTCAAAATTATGATGATTATTGTGTGATTTGGAATTCAATAAGACAAGATAATCCGAGAGATAAAGATCCACAAAGAATTACACTAAAAGATAGAAGCTACTTTAAACATTATGATTTAAAAGGAATTAACTTTCCTTGTAAAGTACCTGATATAAAGAAGTTAGAGGATAGAATAAATAAAAATATTAATATTTTTACATATGATGATGGAGTATACCCACTTTATATTAGTGAAAAAGACAATAAAATAATATTAAACATGCTTCAAATACAAAATGAAAAAGGTAAAACTCACTATGTTTACATAAAAGATATAAATAAACTTTTATATAGTAAGAATAAAAGAAAGTGTAGAATGTATTATTGTATTCGATGCTTGCATGGTTTTATAAGAGAAGACCTTTTAGAAAATCATAAACGTGATTGTAAAGATATAAATACAGGAAACTACGCAACAAGATTACCAGAAATGTTTAAAGATAAAAATGGAAAATGGAGAATACCAACTACTCACTTTAAAAATTACGCAAAAAAATTAAAGCAACCATTTACTATCTATGCTGATTTTGAAGCAATATTAGAAGATTTAAAACCAGAAAAAAAGAGTTCAAGTGAATCTTTTACAATATAAGAGAAAAGAGACATATTCCATGTAGTTTTGGTTATAAAGTAGTTTGCTGTTATAATAACAATTTTAGCAAAGAGAGAAAAGTTTATAGAGGAGACAATGTTGTAAAAGAGTTTCTAAAAAGCATATTAGAAGAAGAGAAATACTGCAAAGATGTTGTAAAAAACCATTTTAATAAACCTCTCTTAATGAGTGAAGAAGATGAAGAAAAATTCAAAAATGCAAAAGAATGTCATATTTGTTGTAAAAAATATA
>JAEMPF020010972.1:0-13516 GCA_022496165.2 Catalaphyllia jardinei | reverse complement strand
TGACCAAGGACCACCAAAGTAACATCCAAGTAACACGCTTTTAAAACGCACGTGATGTGGACATGACTGACCACTGTCAGATGGCCGCTTATCTTATCAATACATACACGCGGAAATATTGCGACACAAGCATTAGAATCTTTCCCTGTACATGTTTAGACTAACTGCCCGTAAACATCAAGCGTTTTTAGATCGTTCGCAGTCTTTTGCTAGTTGCAAAATGTCAAGCAGTTCCAGGAGTGATGTTTGTGGAAAGTCATCGGGAAGTGAGACTCTTCAGTTTGAAGCGACCGTAAAGGGCTTACACGAGTGTAGCTTTGGCATTTCTGTGGGAGATGTGTTTGAACTTCGCAGAAAGATTGGAAGTAGAGGAAAGGCTTTCGAAGTGCTATGTAGCCAAGGAAGGGTGGGACACTTGGAAAAAGACCTAGTACCAGTACTTTGGGACTTAAAACCATCTACTGTGCTGAAAGGGTAAGATTAAGGTCGATTGTGATCTTTATTTTTGTAATTGTGGCGCACGAACAAATTCCAGATTTTGGTAAACAGACACTTATCTCATTAGCCATTGATTGATAGGCTTCTTATAGTCCTTTGTCGTAATCCCTGACATTAAAGATGAATCGTTTACCTTAAGTTATTAATATTGCAATTTTTTGGTCATATGCAGGATTGCTACTGGAAGTCCTTTTCCAGATCCCGTAGGGAAGTGGCGTAAAGGAGGCGGAATAAATCTACAGATAAAGGTCATAGCAAGTGATACGACCAGCAGTGAAGTGAAATTACTGATGGCTAGACTGAGTGATCTTGGAGTGCAGGCTGAATAGAATCACGCTGTGTGGTCTTGATAATGAACCATTGTTAATGAAAAGCCGACTGAAATAAAATACATGTATAATCCTGCAAGGCAAAAAAAAACTGTGTTGTTATTTGTATGCTTTACACCCACATGCACTGGAATGTCCCGAAATATAATATATTTGACATACGCACTTGTACCTGATTTTTCGTTCTATTGCTTGTTGACAATACATCTTTGGCTTGTTAGCATCCCACCAGGGTATCCCATCTTAAATGAAAGATATTTCACCGTACTAAAAGCCCTTACATCCGGTTATCTCAAATTCCGGTACCAGACAGCGTGGTACAAAGTACAATTTCAAACAGTTGCAACAAACCCGACTGGTTGGCTTGTCACCTTCTCCAATTTGCATTGAAACATGGATATAACATTACTTTCAAGGAATGCGGTAGCCAGACAACAACGTCAAAATGTATTCCCCTTATTTGTTAGGGGCTTTCCTCTTTTTGAACTGTGTTACACAATACTATGTTTCCGGTACCCAACTTTCCAAAATTATAACTGACTTGGAAGGTTTAGGCTTTACGGATCAACTCAGGTCAGATGATGACTATGCTTCTTCGTTGTACTGCCGTCCGTGTCAAAAGGTCGTCACATATACAGATGTCACCAAGCTCGCATGGCTTCTTCATCGTCACAGCGAAACAGAGAGGCATAAAATGCTATCAGGGTGGACATTAACCGCTGATTATAAACCCATCAAAACCTTTACCGGAAGTAAGTATTCAAATGAGTTTTCTTACTTCAGTTAGTAATTCCCAACTGAGACAATATATAATAATCACCTAATGTTGCAAATTGCTTGACATTTTTCTTTCCCATTGTTTATGTGCAGATGCAAAAAAGATAACTTCCTTTTGGAGTTCTTCGTCAACTAAACCTACAACTAAGTCTACAGGCACTAGTGAAAAGGCGAGGAAAACCCAACTGGATCTGCAGTCGATGGAGAGAAAACGAAAAGCAGCGGAAGGTCTTGTAGAAGATGAATTGATAAACAAGGTAAGTTAGTTTTGAATTATATTTTTTTATTTTGATAGTTTGACTGATGAGGACGTTTATAGGCAGAACGGACGCATATAAAAAAGTTCGGGTAACAAAGATTTTGTTTAAAATTCTACATTCTACGAGGCTATGATAGAATTCCCTGTGATAACGTAAGTAGCTTAATAGTGTCTTACAGTACTCAGTTCAAAATCAACCTATTTCTTTTAGGCTACAAGGATAGCGGTAATTGAAAAAGAAACCCACTTCGGACGCAAATTGTCTGATGCTCTTGTTGGGGGAGAAAAAGAAGCCCCAGCTCTCACAAACGTCGAAATCAAAATCCTTCAAAGCGCCAGTGAGGAAAAGATTCGAAAAATAGAGCAAGATGCTGCTAATCGTGTACATTTAGAAACTCGTTTGGAAACTATGATACAAAGTTGTTTGGCTGTGAAAGCTAACACCCAACTCTATACAGATGTATTTCGTCGATGTGCTGCTGTAACGGACATTATCGCGGACGGCGTTTCTGTTCAGAAACAAACAGATGACCTCGCAGTGAGATATGTCAACACCCTGCTAGGCTATACCGACTTGCAAACCTACTACAGCCAAAAAATTGAAAGTCTGCAAAATAAAGTGGTGAATTTTGAAATTGAAGTGCAAAGACTTGAGACATTAATTCAAAAAGGAATCCGTAACGATCATGTACCAGAAGTCGCATTAAAACTGGCTTGTTTGATGAAAACTGAAAAACATGGAGAAACAGATCCTTTGATAAAAATTCTAACTGACTTGATCTGTAACAGAGGAAAGGAATCAAAAACATGGTCCGATGAAACTAAGTCTCTATTCGCAATAATCTTAAACTAGGGGGGCGCAGCTCTGGCCAAAATTGTTAGAACAAGATTGGGTGGACCACACCTCTCAACGATCTACAGGCAAAGCCGAAGCAGTTATGTCATTCCAACGGTCCTCACCGATAAATCTTTTTCGATGGCTAGAGTCTTTTACGAAAAGATTGGTTACACTGGGCCATTTATTCTTGCAATCGATGCTACAACTTTAATTGCAACATTGCGCGTAAGAGGAAATAAAATAATTGGCTTAGCAACGGAGACTGAAGTTACTGTGTCGACAGCACAAGATATAATTGACATAGTGAACTCCGAGTCATATGAAAAAGCAAAACTGGCTAATGCTTTCGTCTTATCTCCTATGGTCCAACACGCACCAAGTTTTACTCTCTGTATAAGCCCCGTAGTGAAAGGACAGGACTACCAGACCGTAAAAGGATGGATGACTCAAACAATGGAAATGGGATCTACCCACAATATCGAAATCTTGGGGATAGGCGCGGATGGAGACTCAAAGTTCCGTAAGCACTATTTTCAAGAGCACAAACAAAATGATCTATCAGAAGAGCAGATTACTCTAGATTACAAGGGCTTTGATTTTGCAGCAAGAACATTTCAGACGGAAGATTGCAGAACATGTAAAACAATGATGTTTCCTGATTGGAGGCATATTTTAAAAAAATGGAGAAATCAATTACTAAATGTGAAAAGAATTTTACTAATGGGAAGCAACATCGCACAGATCGAACATTTAATGCAAACTTATTTGAATTTCAAATTGGAGTGTGGTCTGTGGAAAAGCGACGTTTATGTCCGCGATAAGCAGAACGTGGACGCAGCTACACGACTGTTAAAACCTGAGGCTCGTCACTACTTAAAAATCTGGAATGAAAAGGCCTCACTTGCAATGAGAGTGTACCTCAAGGTTGGCGAAAGTCTTTTTTCGGCGTTCACCGAAAAAGAATTGTCCGTTCGTGAAAGGGCAAAGCGTGCATGGCTCCCAGTAACTTTCTTAAGACTCTGGAGAGCTTGGCTTAAGATGGAGGGATATCCTACTGACCATTACCTTATATCAGGACAGACCTATGACGATGTTATTCTGGCTGGACACTCGATCATTATTTCAATGAAACTTTATGCAATTTATTATCCGGAACTTCCTTATGAGCCTTGGATGTTTGGTTCCGATTCTTGCGAGGTTTTATTTTCAAGTTTACGTGGATTTTGCCGCGGGAAACCAAACCTGACGTTGTTAGGCTTATTAGACTTTGCAAGGAGAATTCAGAAGCTAAAGGAAATGAATCCCAAGCCCTTCAACCAGTTAAATGATAAAAAGTGGCCCACAGATATGGACGCAGAACTGACTTTGGGTTTGCAAGAAGCCGAGAAGGAGGCGATCAAGACTGCCGAACTGTTAGGAATGATCGCCAGTCACGAAAGGGCCAATGTCGTGACAAGCACAAAAGAAGGAGGTGTTGTGTTGATAAATCCTACCACAGATGTTTATCCGTTAAGTACCGCAAATAAACCTGACGAAAATAACATTTTACAAGTAGAAGACTTGCTAGAAATTGAAAACGATGTATTGATAAACGCCATAGATGAAAGTGAAAACGAAATCACTACTTCTTTCATCAATCTTGCAGCTAAGGCAAAAGAAAACACCATAAATACTGAACAATATAATGAAAACATGAACGAAGAAGAGGGTGACGAAGAGTATGACGATGGCGCGCCCACGAATTGTGTTTTCTATCGTTTGGGTAGTTGCCGATACAGAGAAAGTACGTTCCGTGCCCCAAAAGAAACTAACTGGCTTGGCTGTGAATTTCCTGGATGTAACAAGTGGTTTCACAAAACGCGAGAAGCGTATACTTATTTCTGTAAGGATCACCCTTCGGCTGGTTACGCTTCTCAGAAGAAAGTTGTTAGCAGCACCGAAGACAAGGATATCCTGGAGAAGGACCCACTATCAGCAAATAAGCAGAATCGTGTCATACGTGACGAGAATGGAAACTACAGAATGCCGAAGATGTCAACGTGCTACGTTGAGTTCAACGGCGTCTACTATCACATAGCCCAGTTCTTGTCTCTACAGCAAGGTAAACAGTATATGCCAGCTACCTCAAGAAATTCACGCTGGATGGCAGTTTCCAAGGTAAATTATTATGACAGCATTGGAAAAATATCGAGATCGCAAGAAAAGGAAGACTTGATTTGTAACTCATTCGCGGCTTTTTGGATGGGCAAGGAAGGACTTATAATTGGTAAAGTCATCCGAATGTATTGCAATCCCTGTGCAAAAAGTGCATATCCTATTTTAACTTGTGATAGTAAGGATTCCAAGAGTAGCACAGTGACCTGTTGTGTTAATGTAGCACCGGTAGACACTGAAACTAACACCTGGATTTTACAAGTTAAAAACCGTTTCGTCTGGTGCCCAATGAAATCCCTTATAGCCAAACTAACTCTAATTGAACGGGAGAATGTTTTGGAAGTAAATGGCGATGATGTCAAAAATATATTAGCAATGCTGCCGCAACTTCAAGAAACAGAGAAAAGAAGACAAGAAGAGGAGTCAAAGGAGAAAGAAACTAGAATAAGAAAAAAGAAAGAAGGACCCCCAGAAGAGATGAGTGTGGCATTACTGAAAGAGGTTTTAAAGGAGATGGGTGTCAGTTTTAAACACAATTCAACAAAGGCCCAACTAATGGAAAAAGTAAAAGAAGTCCGCGAGGGCCACAGAGAAGCAACATATTCTCATGCCCACAGCAGCAAATCAGTCCACAGTCAAAAAACCTCAGAACGCTCTCGCCAAAATTATTGGAATCAGTTTAGAAATGACACGCATCCTCTGCCTTTGTGGATCATGTATGATCCACAGAGGAAAAGGCGCATTTTTATCATAATCATTTTAATGTTAATTTTATTGGCATTTACAAACATGTTTTCTGAGCTTCTTAATGTTGAGTTCCTTTCAAATTTATATCAGTTATTTTTGTTTCATTACCTCTCTTCTGCTTTAGTTGCGGAGTTCATCATTTACTTTGTTTTACTTATTTATAGAATGATTTTAGCTCTGATTTGTAGTATGATTTCTGCGGCGGCGAGGGTTTTGCTGACAAAACATTTACTGGAGACAATGTCTAGCATTACAACTACGCAGCTTCGTACTTCGTAGTACATGTATTTGTAGGATGTCATTACGACATTTAGCTTGAACAGTTTCTGAGTAAATACAAAAAGCGGTTATGTTATGTTGCGTTTCCCCGTTGAATCATGCCAGGGAATCGTGTTAATATTATTTGATTATCAGTATTCATTCAATTATCGATTTGTTAAATAAATCTTTAAATTCGTCCTACTTGATTCATTGAATCGTAAGAGTGTTTTTATGGAAGATTTGATACATTTCAGAAATTCGATAAAATCGATAACATTAATTTAAAAAGTGATAATTATCGATTACTCACAACGTGTCCTTTTATCAATTTTAATCGATTTCCGATACAATTTACTAATTTTTATCGATTGTTATCGAATGTTATCGATTATCGGTCTTATCAATTGCACATGCCGGGATGATTACCAACAAATAATTCTGTTGAGCAGCTTACACGGACTTCTTTCTCAACAAATTATAGCTTCATATTCATAGCTTTCAATTCATCAGTTTTGCTTTAGGAGAGTCATTCGTCGATAGTGTCTAACCCAGGTCCAAACATTTTACCTCTTGTTTCGCTTTGTTGAACAAAAAAACTTTCTTTGGATGCTGGCCACCCACCTCAGCGAGTTTTTACTCGCTCTACGATATATCGTTATAGTGATATGTCGCTAGAGCGATATATCGTATGGAATCTGTAGCGCGCTGTACGATATATTGCTGTAGTGATATATCGCAAGAACGATATATCGGCGAGATATCGAAGGGGAGCGCCGATATCTCGTTGAATTATCGTTGCAACACGTCGCCTATATGTGCGATATATCGAAGAAATATCGTTGATATATCGCAAGAACAAAGCGCTATATTCAACGATTATCGTTTGCATTACTTTTTCACAATACTGTATGTCATGTATGCATCAATGATGTTTACCTTGTGCATTTGTGTTGCTAACATCGTTCTCTATCTTGCAGGTTTGGAATGAATTGCTATTTCCAATTTCAAGTTTAATAAATGACACAGCTGTGAATCTTTTTACTCATTTTGTTAAGTTATAAATTACTATGTGTAGCAATTTGATAATAGACTTGGATGCGTGATGCGATAATTGATTTAGGTGCGCCACTAATGTAATGTTGAACAATACACTCATTGGTTCTGTTGGTTCAAGACTTACTTTTTATTTGATGGCTCCTAAAGGACCCGTTTGTTTGTAAGGTAAGCAGCTCGTGATGATTCATGATGAAATGAGTCAAAGTACTTTTTGAATCAGCCTTTATAAAACCTTTGGTCAGATCAAAATTAACCAATAAGTAACTGAAGCTATAAACATATACAACAACAGGCCAATCAGATGTGTAGTTTATTAAAAAATGGGCTTACTGTTATTGTTTACTTGATCCAATGATAGCGTAAAAAAGCCTTTCGTTAAAACAGTTATTATCATTACGACGTAGTTTGCAAACAATAACATGTCTCAGAGAATTTTAAAGTGCATGGTCCTTTCGATGCAATCAGGACAATAGAAGATGTAGTAGAGTATACTAAACAGAAAGGCTTCTCCGGAATTCTACTTGCCGTTGATTTTGAGAAAGCTTTTTTCAATTATTTAATAAGGAGACTACATGAATTTAATTTCAGACCAAGCTTTATCCAGTGGATACGCGTGCTGTGTGAAAATGTCTCAAGTTGTGTGTTGAACAATGGTTTTTCAACAGGGCCTTCCTCTTTAGGAAGAGGTGTAAGACAAGGTGACCCTCTCTCCTTATCCTTAGGATAAGAAACAGTGATACCATTCAAGGCTCCTTCTACTTCTTTCCTTCTTCTTCAAAAATAAAATACAAAAGTAAATGAAAATTGATCCAACTCAATGTGTGAAAAACCAAGTAATAAACTACGTAAAAATCAGAGAGGGACTGGGACATAGTTTACCTTTGCAACATGGCGGGAAAAATGTCGAAGCTGCAGTTGCGTAAGTTCGCTGGTTAGTTTCGGCTTCCGTGGCGCTAGCCTTGAGCTGCAATTACCAAAACTAAGAAGAAAAGGCTATTCTTGTCAATGTACAGCATTGTGAAAAAGTAATGCAAGCGAAATGCACGAATTTCGTTTTTTGTTCTCCCGATTTTTCACGCGAAACTTCACGCAAAAGTTCCGTGAGCCGAACTTCGTGACATTTTGCATGACATTTCGCTGGAACAAAGAGCGATGTTTCCTTGAACTTTCGTTGCCTCAGCGACAGATCGCGTTATTTCACTAGCTAGGACATGAAATTTCGTTAGACATCCAACAAAAAAAAAGTTCAGTTGCCTTCACGCAAACTCCTCTCCGTGATCGATATGTTGAACTTGTCATGTAACTTACACGAAATATATTGTTTATTGTCCAAAACTGTCCCATGAGTCGAACCTTACACCTTACAAACAGTACGTATTAATCACTGACCGGATAAGACACGCAGCTACACTGTGAAAGGTACCACACATGATGTTTGCAAAGACTTTAAAACAAGTTCGCTGGCTTTGAGTTGAGATACGGCGCTGCCAACACTTTCAGATCAACACTTACCATTTTTGTAAAGTTAGCGAGCTCTGTTTGTTCCACGTAAAACCCAAAACATCAGCAGTTCTTTGTGTTAGCTCCGCTAAAGCAAATCGACATCAATGGTCTGTTTTATTATATGTGTCTGAAAGCCATTTCACACACCATTCAATTTTCAAAAACATTCTGAAATGAAAGATAATTATGAATAGACTTAATTTGCATTTAAATACATGCGTGCCATTGTTGTTTCCCATACAGACTTATCACTGGACTCTCGTAAACAAACTGTAAGAGTTCATGTTCTAAAAATTCTTTCAAAGGATAAATGAAAGTGTGGTGTTTACAGTGTTTTGTTTCTCTCTCGTTAACTGTAAGAAATAATTCTTATAAGAAACAAACAATGTCATGTTTTATTTTACTCAAACTGTCAGCTTTAAAACACTAAGTTAAAACTGGGATTTATTTTTCTCTGCTTTTGTAGTCACAAGGCTTTTGAATAGTCGGGGCGAGCAAGATAATTTTTTTTCTCTTGGTCAGCCGCTTTTCAGCTCTCCACCGCCTATTCGAGAGCTTGAAATAATATACTATTGCTTGTTGTTGTCATGTGTTCAAAGCTGAACCAATTCAAAAAAATATTCCAAAGGAAGTTATGCTGTGCACGTTTAGTATGTATGTTTTAAATGGCTTGTTACTGTAATTTATTAAATACTTTATTGTGTCAAACGCAAAGATCTGCTGTTGGTCATTGACTTTTGTAGGATGTGGTGGCTCTTAAAAGAGCCGTTTTTAGCGATCTACAGTGCAATGTCTAATCCACATTAGACGAAGCAGGGTGCAGTGGCTCTAAAAAGAGCCGTTGTTAAAACTTGGTGGCAGCACCCTGAGCCTCCACCACAGCTGGGATGGCCTTGTGCAAAACGTGATCAATATATTTTGCACATTTCTCTGGCGTGACTTTCTTTGCCCAGAATTTCTTAATTCCGTCCACCAACTCTTGTTTGTTGCGTGGCTTCACTTTGGTCTCTAAAAAGAACTTCAGCTCGGGCCACAAATTCTTGATCGGGTTAAGGTCAGGACTTTCCGTGGGCGTTTTCCACCAGTTGATGCCGTTCTCTTCAAAGAAGGCCTTTGCTCGTTTAGAGGTATGCTTTGGGTCATTATCTTGCATAAGACGATGTTTGGGCAGCTTCTCTCTAACGAATGGTACCAGAGTGGTTTCGAGGATATTACAGAAGAGAACAGCATCCATGATGCCATCAAAGATGCAAATCTTTGTGGCACCATGTCTGCTAATCCCACTGAGAGAAAACATTCAGGTTTGTGTTAGCGTTTTACCGACAAGCTACCAACAGGTTACCGACAGGTTACCGACACATTACCACTCTCGGCTGACAGACGACCAACAGTCAGCCGACTGTCAGTCGACAGACGTCTGACAGTCGGCTGACAGTTTTTTTAGGGAGCTCTTCTTCACAATTACCAAAATTTCAGTTCGGAACATCCTCCCGCCCGATGCAGGGAGTGCATCACTACATGTAACTTGCCAACAAAGTTCAATAAAGTTCAACTAAATGTTTAACAAGGTCTCATAAAGTTCAAGTAAGTTCAGCAGCTAAGTCTGCATCACAGGCTTCAAACAGGTGTAGCCGCTGCACTGGACGACGAGTAAGACTTCCAGAAAAGGTACGCAGAGTAACGGAAAAACTGACAAAGTATGTTCAACTCCAGCATGAAGTTCACGGCGATGAACATCATCAATCAACAACTTAACAACAGGATGGTTAGAAGGCAAGATAATAGGATGCTTCTCCTCTTCTGGTAACAGTGACTTGTGAATTCTTCCTCCAACACTCAGAAAGTGACTGGTTGGACACATAAACGGGTTTAAATTGGCCAGGCTGCTGTTCTTCACTAGACCATGCTGTTTACTTGACACAATTTCTTCAGGACAACTTGCTGCTTGTACATGAGATATCAACCATTCTTCTCCACTTGGTATCTCCAAACCAGTTAAAGGGCTGTCAATTCTTCCCTCTTCTTTCACTCTTGAGTTGCTAACGAATCTTCTGATCCAAGCAACAGTTCTTATCAAGTGACTATACTTGCTGAACCTTGTGAAGTCAATAAATGGCTCTTTGGGTTGCACAACACAACTGACACAAACTTTACTCTTCCTCTCTGGGTAAACAATTTCACTGGAAGATTTCGTGGTGTCTTATAAAATTTATTCAGTTTTTCATGTGTCTGGTTGTTTCAAGTTCAGGGTTACCTTTCATAAGGTCTTCTTGGTTTTGATATCGATATTAATTTGAAATGGTTTCGTGGAAAATCAAAACCGAAAAAGAAATCTACAATCACTGTTGGCATCAGAACATGCTAAATTGGATCTTGTTATTCACTGAGTGAATTCAATTATACATTGACTCGTAAAAATGTGACAATCTTACTTTTCACGCGAACGTTTGTAAGGACGATGTGCTTTTTCTTCACTGCTGGAGAGAAATATCTGAGAAAAAAAGGAAGAGGAAAGATAAGCAAACTCTGGTAAGAGTTTGTATTACCATGTGCCGGAAAAAGCAAAACACTAATTTTCATTTCACGGAAAACAAAACACTTATCTAATTATCAGATAATCTGACAGGTCAAGTCACGGAACAGCACGTTCTTATTCTGTTGCCACCTTTGCCGTCAAAAACCACTTCAAATTATGAAAGGCGTTTTAGCGAGAACTTACAGTACGAACTATTCAACGACTGACTGGAAAGCTGGTACACTAACTTACAACAAAAGCCTCTTAATCGATGTCAACAGGTACAGGTGCCTTAAAAAAAGACTTATCCAAGACAACAACGAAACCGACAGACTTCAAACAACTAAAAATATATGGATTAAAACCGACCAATGACCGATGACAAACTTAACACGAATCTTGCAGCCAAAAACATCAAGGTTTTACTGACCAATCACTTTTAACAGACCAGACTGTCAACACCATCGACTGACAAGCATTATTCACTACCTCCAGGGACTTGTTATTCACAAAAAAATAACTCTTGCACACCTTGCGTGCCTATGTTTTAAATCGTGTAATCGCGCTTCAAAATTAACTTGCTTCAGTCTTAGCACTATGTGTTGCACAGCGACCTAAGCTGTCGTTGTGAGGAATTGTTATGCAAATGTTCAGCTCATGGAACGTGACATAGTTACCGCCATCATCTACTGTAACTCAAACTGTGTTATTGCACCATCAGCAGTTGTGAAACCTACGATTACATTGGTCTTAATCTGGAAACTCACTTGGGAAATGCCCATGAATGATAGAGAAGGAAACGACTATCACGCTATTAATAACACTATTGATAAACAGCTTTCTTCCTTAAAAGTCAAAATATATTTTTTGTGCTATGAGTAAAGGACAAGCAAAATAGTTAAGGTAGTTGCAGAATCTAAAGTTTACGCTATCCACAGCTAATTTTGGAAAGCTTAGGGTTTCCCCCTGCAAGTTCTGGCAAGTTCTTGTTTACCTCAGCAAATACTAAATTTTCCTGCAAATCTCTTCACTCATTTTGATGAGCCCAAGAACTCACTTGAATTGCCTAATACCACATCCAAAATCTACAACAGAAGATACCGAAGAGCCTCAAAATGAGAAGAAAATCTATGCATCAACACCATACATCAAAGGAATCTCGGAACGCCTGCAAAGAGCTTTCAAGTCACAGGAGGTTACACTTATTCATAAGCCCGTCAATTCTCTAAGATCACAATTGGTACGTGTCAAGGACACAACTGTCAATCTCAAGAAATGCGGTACTGTGTACCAGATCCATTGTGAGAAGTGTCACAAGGAGTACATTGGCGAAACGGCCCGCTCTCTGGAAATCAGAGTGAAAGAACACCAATCAAGAAGTTCATCAGCTATTTACGAGCATTGTCGCCTGGAGGGCCACTCAGTGGACCCAAATAAGACAAAAGTACTATCAACCGAAGTTAACACCTTCAAACGCAGGATAAAAGAAGCTATTCAAATTAAACTGACAAAACCGGCGTTAAACAGAGACAATGGTTACGAATTAGCAGCTATCTATGACACAATTCTAACCCCCAAGAGGCGTTAAAACCCCCTTTTTTAAAATTCATCTTTTTAACATTCATATCATTGACTGATGAAGTCCGGTTGAAAAAACGGACGAAATATTTCATAAGTTTTAACTTTTAGCTCCAAGTTTGTAAAACTTTTTTTAACTTTTTTATCTACCTTCTTGTTTGTTGTCTGCAAGCAGTCCTTGTTGATTCACTGATGACAAAAGACACGCAATCGATCAATCTGTAGCACAACAACTGACAACGAGTACACATGAGCTGTTTACTCCTTGTTGCCGATTGCACCATAAACAACAGCTGTGGTGAAATCTTCGATGACGTAATGGTCTTAATCTGGAATGGTCTTAATCTGGGCACGAGCGATACGAACAATTCGATAGCAAGGCTATAACCAACAGCTTCCTCTCTTGAAAGTTACGATTAAATTTAGTCGGTTTTCGGTTTTAAATTTAGTCGACTAAGGAGCTAGCAAAGTAGTTACCCTTAATGACAGCATTGGAAATGATTACTTTCCTCATTTTGAAGTCAGATCGCTGCAAATGAAAGAACACTTTTGTGCCAGTAGATAGTTTTTATGGCGGTTGATAGGGAATCTATGTGTTAAATTAAATACCGATTTTACAGTCAAAACAGGTCAAGCATTCCTCTCACCAGTGGATTAATAAGTTTATTATTGCAAATTTGATTTCAGTAATCATTTCAGTAATCTATTCTTTGCATGAATAATGGCAACTTCAAATCAAGCCTCGGTTCAAAACTTGAATTTCGTTTGGAATATTGCTGGCTTCCGTTGCCAGGCCGGTGTGAGAATTTCACGGGTTTACTGATCTGTCATAATCTGTCAAACCACGGTCATTTCACTCTAGCAACATTACCTTTCTTGCCCTGGTCCCAGAGGCTTTCTTTTATTCTTTGTTGGCATATTGTTGTTCTTTTGTTCTTTGTTGGAGGGAGTTCTGTCGTGCTTTACAGAGAGTTTGCGACATTTTCAAAATTCCTTCGCTT
>JAEMPF020010971.1:0-13518 GCA_022496165.2 Catalaphyllia jardinei | reverse complement strand
TCATCCAGTAGTTTACATTGTGGCCCTTCACTATAGAAATATTTACAAAGCTAAAAATTAGAATAACAACAAGAGCAGTTTACCGGGAGATTAAAAAGTTCTCTCGATTAAATACTATAATTAATGGTGTAATGAGGAATTGTTCCATTACTCTCTAGTTACAAATGTTTCTTAAACTTACATATAGTTTATTAATTCACCTTGTCTTATTGCTTTAATTATTCCAAAGTCTTTCTCCACTGACATGAAAGGAACTGATGGAGCCTCAAATGTAGGAAAAGGGGACTTGACTTGATTTTCTGAGCTGTGAAATTATGTACGGCAAAGGCTACGGATAGTGACAGATCGTCAAAAACATTTAGAAAGTCCTTTTTCCTTTTTTGCTTACTAACTTCTAAAAAAAGTGAATCCTTTTGTTTTAATATTTTCATGATCCATTTCTGGATCCTGCCTTAGAGACCAGGCAAGTTTGCATCCACGAAACTAAATTATACTTCAAAACAAATAAGTTATTGCTAATTAGATTGTACTGAGTGCTTAGAAATTGATTATTTTATAATAATTAATTAAACGGTCTCGTTAGCACAAATGAAACAATTATCTTTAAAAATACAACAACCCTTTTCAGTCTTCGAGATATGTCTCGATGTTTCAAATATCATCATCAGCCATTATGAATATACAGTAGAGATTTACAAAATGGTCGGTATATATCACTATCCATATACAATGAACCCTTTATAAATTCAAATAATTGCTAACTGTTAAACTTATTTAAACTAACAGATAAAATGATAGACTCAGAAAAGAAATAACAAAAAGTTAACTAAAACTAAAAAAAAAAACAATTGATAAATTCAGAAATGCAACGACAGACTTACATGCTCAACTTGTTTGCTAAGTTCAGGTTTCAGCTGTTCAGTATAAAAACTCACTTTAATTTTAAGTTGAGAATAAGTGCTGGCCAGATCGCGAATCTTAAAACAAGAAATATCGCACTTATCCCTACATGTTTAAACATCCCAGTGATTCTAAAGAGTGTAGGGAAAAGAGCGATATTTCTTATTTTAAGATTCTCGATCATGACAGTTGAAACTCAACAAAATTTATCTATTGCTTTTTACAGGTAGTTTAGTTGTTATTCTCAAGAGTGCTGTCAACAAAGTGTTACGGGTCAAATCAACCAAAATCTAGACATCTTTTTTTCAGCCATTTTAAAGTGACGAAATGTTTAAAAAACATTTAAGAGGAAAATCATGCGGAAATTAAACAAGTTAAAAGTAGGAAGACAGCCGACGGCCTCACGAAAACGTTTCCAAAATGATCGCGCACTTTAATGGAGAGGAACTGAGAGTCTGCTTTTTGACATCACTGTCTTTAACATTTCTGCGTCTCTGCGTTAGTGCGTCGTTTTCGGGGGAGGTTTTGGATCTAAATATAAACTTTATTTTACTCGGGAAATGGACAAGGAGCCCGCAGCTGTTCGCGGCCAGTATTTGCTTGTTTTTCGTTGTTGTTTGTCCAATTGCCGGCTTTCAAATTTTCATAGCTAGCGAATTTAAAAATTGTCGGTACCGCGTTTTTCTCGGGTACAAGTTCACCAGGTTAGAAAAAAGGTCCCACAAATTCTCTTTAAAGCAATATTTTGTTGGAAGCTGCTCTCGGATAGAGTGTTCTGCACAAACGCGCGAATGGTTCGAGGGCGTAAAGCAATTCTTTTCATTCTTGTAAGCCATTCTCTTTTTAGTTTTGGGCCCTGGGGGAACTTCAAAGTGCTAGCTTTGGATTTTGAGTGATTTTCCTCCGAAGTTCGCTGTGAACTTGAAACCAAAAAAAAGTTTCAATTTTCCCGCATTTCTTGAGCTCACCAACAGTCACATCAATAGTTTTATTTCCGAAAATAAACCCACAATTTTCCCTACCGCTCTACGATTATGAAGGATGAAAAAAAGTGATCTTAGCATTCCGATTCTTTTGAAACTTCAGAATATGTTTAGGTTATACTTAACAAACGCAATAGACTCAAAAGAAAAAAAAAATGTCCTAACTTTGGTTCATTTGACCTTTAAAAAAATGATATACTTATTAAAGACAAAGTATCAATATTGAGCACTGAGCAATAATGAGCAGAATATTGAGCAATGTGACATTATACGTTCTTATTGAAATCCTTTAGCAGCTAGTTGCCTCCTTACTCTTGACAAATATCCATGATCTGGGTAGCCGTTTCTGTAATATTCAAAAATGGAGGTTCCCATGAGTCTCAAAAACTTACTTGTGAAGTTCATTATGTATCTCAAACTCATTAATATTATCACATTATATAACTTAATTGGGAACTGAACAAAGGGTGTACTCCTTTATATGGCTTTAGAAAACAGCCCTAAGAAAGCACGCGCGCTGATTGGTTAAAAATCGTGTTTGTATAACTCAATGGAGACACAGAACTAGCGCACGCTGTTGACGTAGTGATGGCGCGAGCAAAGAGAATTAAAAAGTTAACAGATGCAGGTTGTCTTCCTTTTTCTCGTCGTGGTGTTTTCTAAAAGAAATAGGAAACGCGTACTCCGTGTTTCTATCGAGCTATACAAACACTCGTGAAAGTTTGGGAGAACTCGAAAAAGCTGTGGAAACACTCGTCTGCGGCTCGTATTCTTATAGCATTTCTCGTTCTCCCAATCTTCCACTCGTGT
This sequence comes from Catalaphyllia jardinei, assembly GCA_022496165.2. Classification (NCBI taxonomy): domain Eukaryota; kingdom Metazoa; phylum Cnidaria; class Anthozoa; order Scleractinia; family Caryophylliidae; genus Catalaphyllia; species Catalaphyllia jardinei. Next base: position 10,825 of record JAEMPF020010971.1, on the reverse strand, counting down.
ATGTATAACTCGGCGCACAACAATCCGAAATTTTTGGAGGTCCCTCAGTCCCTCCCCCCCCCCCCCCCCTCCCACACAGAAGATTGCGAGGTGGTTTTCCAGCGGTGATGACAACCCCATCCTTTATCCTTGAATTGTTTTCGTCATCTTAATTAAAAGGGGACTTATTGAAACCATCAAAAGCTGTGCATTTATCTAAATTCTGATGAGTTAGTTGTAGAAACCACACATGCTAATTAGGTGGAGTTTTGCTAACATCTAGAGGCTATAGGGCTTAACCGCGAAACCTCTCTATGCGTACCTTGCATTTCTTTCTGTTGACGTCTTCAGTTCGACGCCATTTAGGGCGACGTGGCCCGGATCTGAGGCAGACCTTGAAACAGTAAAGACCAGGCGAGCGTCAAAAGCTTTACGTAATACCTTTAAAACCTGCCTTCCTTCCTGGGTGTCAGGGAGGTAGGCAATACACGACATGCCTTTGTACAATTCACCAGGGTTAGGGTGCTCCGAACTCTGTGTACCATCGTAAAAAGTGAAAGTCACCACAACTGTGCCACAGCCCTCAAATCCGGGAAGACTCTCTTCGTACTTTTTCCACATCATTTGACCCGGGGGCTGGTTTGCTTTAAAGGCATCTGGGTAAGCTGTCCAGTGAAGGCCGCCTTGTTGGTCTATAGGCGAGCTGCTCTCGGAAACTGAGAGATGGAGATCTGTGTAAACAAGAACTTCAAACCTATTTCTTATTTCTTAAAAACTCAAATTATGCAATGTTGGAGATGGAGTAACCAGACGAAAACAATAAGAGCAAACAGCTTAAAGGTAGTTAAGTAAAAAAGTGTACGAAAATATAAGTGAAGAGAAACAGAGATTAGTAAGTATATTGTACGAATGTTGAATGAAGTAAATAAAAATCTGCTTCTATGTCCCTGATTTCTGCAAAATCCTAAGTCTACTAACTTCGCCGGGTGTTTAGTCATCATTTAGTCACAGTTGCCTGTCAAAACTCTGGTTTAGAACGATAGAAAGAGGTGTGTGGCTGTCCAAGTACATGTACCTTTGGTGTCAAGTTCAGCTGTATGATTGTTTGCCGCGTTGTATGCTCCAGCGAAAGCTATCAGCCCATAGGAATCGACGCAAACAGGACAATTATTACTGAAAGTGAATGCCTTGAGAATGCAGTCGTCGCAAAACTTGTGCTTTACGCAAACATTTGGATGAAGAAAGTCTGGATGGTCCACAGTGTCCTGGCAAAGGGCACACAGGAAGGAAACTGGTAGCTCAGTCGACACTGTAGATTAAATAGAGCCGTTAGTTATGTCCACAATGGCTGGAAATTATTAAGACGGTCTGAGTGGAATAAGTGTTTAGTGTCACTTGCCTATAATTACTGTTCACTACTTCTGGAGCAAATATAGTCCAGTTCCTGAACTCGCCTTTCTTCCCGCCCCTAATATAGGGGCTGAACCCGGGCAGGCGAAAGAAGAGTCCAGGATAACTTGCATGCGCATGCTCAGAACGAACCAATCAAAAATTACTAGGTCTTAACCACGCTGCTCGCCTCAATGTGTCGCGCAATGCTTTTTTCAGCTCGCGCTCTGAAAAAACCAATTTCTTTGACGTTGATATTGTGGTAAAAACGTAACTATTGAAATATGGCCATGGTTTATCGTAGTATGTACTTTTATCGCATGGACAACGGGTACGCGCCATTGCTCTTTTCCCAAATATTTTTTCGTATCGTTTCTACATATTAAGCGACTTTGCGAAAGTTTTTGAAAGGAAAGTCTGCGCGTACAAGTAGCTCATTTGCATAATGCAGCGCGTGCACTTTCAAGATCGAGTCGGTGTTTTCAATTGTCAACAAATCTTGGCAAAGATTTCTTTCGTTATCTTTGATATTGTGATAAACAACAAATCGAATGTTGTATAGCGTGATACTGGTGAAATTTCACGGGATTAATTGACATGTTTTTAATCAACCTGAATGCAGAAATTGTTGCTTGTATATTATCATTCAGAAAATCGCGCCACAAGCCAAGTCTGGAAAATACTTCCAAATATGTTTTTTCCCCCGATTTGGGGGGAAAAATGGCGGCGTTCTGAGCATGCGCATGCAAGTTATCCTGGACTCTTCTTTCGCCTGCCCGGGTTCAGCCCCTATATTAAGGGCCGGAAGAAAGGAGAGTTCAGGGACTGGACTAGAGCAAATACTGTTATATTTAGAAGCTTTTCGTGAAACCCCCAAAGGCTTTTAGCAATGTCAATTCTTATCTGGTCTTGGAAAATTGGAAAATCACTCTTGAACTTTGAGACTGTGCTCAAAAGGGGCTTTAGAAGGTCGTAGACTCTTTTTTCCACCTATTTTCATCAGTATTCTGGGATACCTTAAGAGTACGTACTGGAGTCCAATCAAATGCCCGAGATCCTTTAGTTAGCCCCTTAATGATGAAAAAATACTGTTATTACATTGATTAGAGTGAATTAGAAGGATTTCTCTCCCTGAAAAAAAATCAATTCTGTAAACTGCAAAAAATATTTCTTTCCCATGTGAACATAACGACAAAAATCAGAACATGTACAAAAATAAATACATTTACACATATCAAGTGTTTTCAAAAATATAGGATAGCCAAAGGTAGACTTTGCTCTGCAGCAGATAAATTATACATCCACATTACGTACTAGGGAAATTGAAATTTTGCCGATCGCTTTTGTAAAGTCGCCTAGCTAAGTTTGATGGAGCAGCTTTTACTCGTTATCAGTCTTGCATTGCTACGTTACACGATTGGTTTTAAAAACTTTCCCCACAGTTTATTTCATCCAATCAGAGATAAAACCAGAACTCTGCTGCTCGCGAACGTTTTCTCACACTTTCCGTCAGCTGCATGTACTTGCTTTGAGGTTTGATTGGTTTACTGGATTGAATACGTCCTGTGTGATTGGTCAGAGTGATAAGTTTAGTTTTGGTTTAACCACACTCTATTTAAAACCGTTCTAACGTGCTATCATATATTCATCTGCTACAAAAACATAACATATTAGTTGGATCTGTAATGAGATGATGTTCATTACCTTTTCTCTTGTCCTCATTAAAGTAGTTATCCACAAGCGCCGGGTCGATGTCCCCTTTATTTCCGTCTGTACCTTTGAAATCACATTTCTTGCCATGAGTAAACTTCCCTTTGTGTCCTTTGTCTGCAGGTGCAGGTACCATTTTGGACAGGAGGTTTTCATTTATATCTTCCCGGAAATATTTCTCTGTTATCATCTGCTTCTCATTTGACGTGGTTGTAGATACAAAATGCTCATCGTTACTTTGCTTTTGTTTTGAGGTTAAAACACTTTCCTTGCCTTGACTTTCTGCTTTGTCAATGTTCCTATTCCTTTCATGCTCAATTTGTAGACCCCTGACACCCAGCCGAAGATCCGCATTTAAAAGTGCCTCGACTGTGGGTGAAGTCACGAACAGGCCATTTTCCATTCTAAACAAAGGTGAATTTAAACTGCGAGCATCTGTTTTTTCATGCGCACGGCTTTGAAATGGATCGAGATTTCGGGTGTCCTTCATGATCAACCTTCTATGAAAATGCCTTGTGTCACTTCCAGGAATTTCTGTGCCTTGCTTCATAGTTAAAGAGGGCGACGGTTTAGGCTGTTGACTTTCCGGTGTCATCGCCTTGGTAATTTTAAGAGCTGATAATTTTTCTAGCAATTCACCGGTTTCTGCTACGTCTCCATTTCGTTCTTCAAGATTTTCCTCGTCCACTTTCAAGTTTAGCTCGTTCACCACCTTCCTGTCTGAGTTATCCTGCGCAGTTACTCGTTTTGCGATCTCTTCTACTAGCTCAACTGTGGTAGTCGATGTCGCTTCCAGTATCTCAAACATGTTTGCCTCTGTCATGTTGGTACATTCTGTACAGCTACTTGAAATGACCTTGATAGTGTTTTCGTAACATTGGCTTGAGTTATTCAAAGAAGCGTCTTTCATCTTTCCGTTAACAACAGGCAGAATTGCTGCGTTATCAGGCTGAGGGTTAAGTTGAGAGGACGCACCTGTTTCGATCTTGGAATGGCTGGTATGAAGAATGTGCGCTTTCTCTCTATTTGGAAGAGAACCTTTTTCAGGTAAGGAAGTTGCCTTCTGAATTTGCTCCTCTGATTTTTCAGTGACAATTGACGAATCCACGCCTTCATCACAATTGGCACGACTTATTCCCCCGCTTTGGAATTTTGTAATTTTGTTTTCACCTCCAAACTCGTTCTTTGATGAAGCCATCTTAAAATATGGTCCATCACCTCGAAAGGAAAAAGACGACAGTTCTTTCGCAAATTCATTAGTACTGGGGTCATCTTCACATACTATACGAATTTCATTGATTCCAGTGTGCATCGGGCCAGCGTTGTTACTGAACGTGGCGATGACACGAGTGATCACCTCTACCGAAACTTCAAGGGGAATACAAGTCCCATCTTGCCCTAATGGTGGAATAGCAATCGATTTGTGTCTATGTCCTGATGCCAGTGCCAGTCCCTCTATAAGGCATTTGTGGATCTGACGTTTATATGCTTTTTGGTTCTCGTTGTCTCTGATCCAAGGTGGCAGAACTGCATGGAGGACGCGTCTGCATGGTAAGTTCCCACCTGAAGTGAAAAATGTAATGCCATATTGTAGTGGACATTTAGCTTGAGTAATGCTGCGACACTCTTCCTTCATAATACAGCCTCCTTTTTCCAGAATCAGTTTCGATAGTCCTTCTTTGTAGGAAAGAGTTGGGCCAGCTGGACTGAGAAGAACGTCTACCTCAGTGCTGGTTATGTCCCCCTTTTGCAACAGGACTTTGATATCAGTGGATGTGATGTACATTAGAGAGTTTTCTTCCACGGTGTATTCGTCTTTCCCTTTCGTTAACGACACGTCAGATTTGGGGTTTTCCAGATGGGAGCATGGCTGATTCGTTTGATCAGAAGCCTCGTTCAAAACTGGTGAAATCAAAGTTGTCTTCTCGGTGTTGCAACTGCTATTAACCAAAGTTGATTTAGACTCTTCGTCTTCACAACTAACATTTCTATTGAGTGTTCCAGCAAGACGCTCTCTTTTAGGTTGCGCAGGTCTATCACTTTTCCCTTCGCTACGTTCAAGAGGTATCTCTCGCTGTTTGACTGATGTCAATTGATTCTTAACCTCTCCTTGTTCTTGGTCTTGGCCTTTTCCTTGTTCTCCAGGTCTTTCTCCATTAGCGCTTGTGTTTTCAAATTCAGAGACCCGTGAAGGCCGTGTAACATTATCAACGACTCCTGCCTTGAATTGTTCAACTGTACTTGCTTTCTCTTTACTGCTCTCATAAAAGACAAACTGATTGTCTAAATGTGGCGTGGGTCGACTTATACCGTCGCTTTGTGATACTTTTTCCTCTTGGATTTGCATTTTCCTATCGTTTCTTGTGTTCGATACATCATTATGGACATCGGGTTGATCCAACTTTTTTGCACTCTTGCTTACCCTCACTCTTTCATTTTCTACTCGACCGTGCTTGCTTGCGTTGCTTTCAGTCAGTTCTACCTGATTTTCGTTTGGTATCGAAGGTTTGTTGTATTTTCGTCCTGTAGCCTTGCAGATCGTCTCGTCTGATCGGCAAATGGCAGATGTGTGAAGGCTGGTTGATTCGGTAGAAACTTTGCTGCCTACCATGGACTGTTTTTTAGTGGTACTGTCTCTTACCAATGGCCTCCTGCTGTCTATTGGGGTACGCTCGCTTTTGTGTCCTTTTTCCTTTTTCAAATGACAGCTTAATAACTCGCCCACTCTCTTGATCTGTTTAAATGTACCAGACACCACGAATCCGTCAAATATTTTCTTCCACTCCACATTTGTTTCTTCTTGAATTGTTCGTAGAATCTCTTCCATGCTGTAGAAACTTAGTCCCAATGTGCTGGGATTAAGACGACCGGCCACCTTACCAAAAACCTTAAAATAAATTGATATCGTTTTAGTCAGCACCAACGTTTATATGTATGGGTGGAGAGGTGGCAGAAAGAGAAACCAACCAGTTTAATATTTAGGGAGCAGAACCCAACCTGAAGAAGCGTTAAAAGAGCTAAGGGAAAACGTGTTCAATACTGACAGATGTGTAATGTTTGGAAGCGAAATCTACAAGGACCGAGTGCCAGTTGAGAAGGTACGGAAAGATGCCTTTGAATCTTTCCTTCCCCAAAGGCAAAAACAAAGTACTTTCATAAATGAAGCAACGTGTAATCATCGGTCAATAAAGTAATGCGCAAGAAACTGGTTATCAACGTGCCTCAGTCTGAAGAACAACAGAAGATCACTAACGGGAACGTGGTTTTAATTTGCCGGGGAAACTCCCATATAAAAAGGACAGAGGGTGCTTGTCGTATCGTGTCTAAAAAGGAGTTTTAGTACCTCTTAGGGTATTCAGCCTCAAAATGTCCCAAAGCGAGAGCTTTTGTGGTACTTTTGGAGTATTGAGCCGAAATAATGTGGCAGGAGACTAATTGTTTCAAAACCGGTACCTCTGTAAGAGGTGAAAAAAATTCCACGTAACGCCCACTAAGCAGGAAATTGGTACCTTTCAGGGGTTCTTTTAACAATTTTCGACGAGCAACCCGTACCATGTATATGAGGGCCCCCTTTCCACCCACCCCCCCCCCCCCCCCCCCCCCGAGTGTCAATCCCACCGAGTTTACATAGGTTCATTCGGCTTTTTCCTTTTATCTATAGGGTGCTGTTTTCCACTTTCACTTATTGACTTAGCTAACGTTCAGTAGACATGATCGACTTAACTCATATATATCATAAACCGGATCGATAAGAAGTTTTCCTTGGGAATGGTAGACCACTTATTCTTACCTGATCTGTACTTGGAATTTGATGCCGCTCAAGTGTGACCAGGGCACCTTCTATCTCATGACTCTTGGCCAAAACGGAGTCGACAACTGAAGAGGCAGTCAGTAGGACACCATGTTATGTCAAAGGTATGATTGTTAGAATATATATTTCACTACAGGCCAAGGCCAAGTGATGTGGGAAACATTTGCTTTTGACGTTATTGTCGCGCAAAATGTCACGACCTTTGCGGATGCAACCGATGTTTCGTGGATTATACACAGTAGTTCGCCTTTTTGCGACATGCTCAAGACCACTTGCAGCTTGGCTGGTAATACGCATAATGACACGTTGCAACGTACGATGCAACAATGTTGCTTGACGTGAGTTGCAAGGTTATTTTGTGGGCAAGGTTATTTTGTGGGCATGCATCATTAAATAGGTATGACTTATTTAATGATGACTTCAAAATAGCACTCGGAATACCCTGTAGTCTATCATACGCAAAATTTTGGAGATTTAATCTTTATATTTAATCTTTAATCACTATTTATACACGGTAAAAAAAATCATCAGGTCCAAAAAAATGTCTAAGATCGTAAACGTAAAATTCTAAACCTAACATTGTATTAATTTGCAGTATTCAACTTATAAACCTGATTTCCAGGAATGCCGTGTTCTGATTGGGAAAGCGTTTAAACTTATTGATTTAATGAACTGGACTCCCTAATGTTACAGGGTAAGCTGTTCCAAAGGGTTGCGCCGCTGTAACTATTTTTCATGTAGTCAGTTAGGGAACAACATGTTTGTTAACCGAGTTCCTCAGGGCATAATTTGATTCATTTTGCATTACAAATTTAAAAGTGAACCATATTATTTAAAGTTGACTTTAGAGCTTTCTGAATTTGACATTGAGATTGCACATCTTTCCCGCAGCTGCTGAGTTTTTTTAGCGGTCACGAATTTTCAAACTGGCTTATGGGGAAAACGTCCAGTGAAGCCATCCATAGTACATGATAGTCACGCAAAACACGTGGATGTTACTTCCGATTAGAATTAATTTGCGTTTCAAATTTTCTTAGTTAAAAGTAGCTTAATTAGAGATCAAGATCAGCGAGAAAATATTTTTAGAAATGAAAGTTGGTGTCTACAGAGTCACTTTTTTTCTGGTGCCAAGGCCCCGCCGGCTGAAATAAACAGTTGGTCCCCGGGGAAGAAAACGCACTTCCGTGTTCGCCTCGACAAAATCCGCCATATAAAAAGTTTCAGAGTCACGATATTAAGGAGTCTAATACAAAGCAAATAAAAGCATCGAATCAATCAATACTGTGGTGTCACTTTCACACTTATGAGAATTGAAGATCTGGGTTCTCCAATTTAACTTCGTATTTTAAGTAGTGGTGAAATACGACGAATAGTACTAGAGGACGAATACTTCAGTTGCCAACAAAACTTGAGATGCAACCACCCCCATTGTGAAAATGCGACTTAATCAACTAGAGTTTCATAAGAAATTACTTTTATGCATGAAGCTCTCGTCACATTGCATGGTTTCATTGTTTCATCACGGTCCATCTAGCTACTAGAACTTTTCGATAAACTTTCCTCCAAACTCTACTAAGCGAATGGTTTTTGACGAAATCATCATTTAGACGAGAATATATGACACACATTATCAATCTCTACCAACCTTCTGGCTTTTCAAACCTAACAACTGCAACACCTTCGCTCAACAACCGAACTCTGTCGACTTCTCCTCCACCATTCCTTTTCTTCTGAAAGTGAATAATTATAGTTTCTTCCCTTGTCGAAGGCGAGAGGTTTCTAACTATAACACTGTTGGAAGGGATGTCTTGATTAACTGCACACCATTGCGGATTCAAGTCTCCCGCACTGACACGAAACGCTCTTGCCATGTTGGCATAATCCACACTGTATACAACATACAAGAAACTGAGAATTTCTGAATCTATATTTTTTCTCTTTGTATTTAAGGAAATGCAAATTTCTTAGAATCCCCAGTAATATAAAAATTCCCGGAATTAGCAATTCCTTAGGGAGGGGTAGGAAGGGTATTAACTACAGGCATCACTTTTGTGATCTGTGGTCAATGACGGTTTAAAACATGGAAATAAATTTGGCGACTACGCTGTTGGGTTCAATCAACAGCAAAGCTAATCGATTTCCGACGGAAACGATTTTTAATTTAATTTCATTTTATTTTATTTGGCCAGTGTAATGCCGTCTACCTCCCGGGTGCTTTCTTCAAATTGAAAGTGTCACATCATATTGTCTGGACTTTCCCTTGTGTTTCTCGGAATCGATCACCCACACATATTTGCTTTAAGTTTCCAGTGGTGCGGAACACGCAGGTTTCATACTGTAGACCATGGATGGAAGCCGGATCTTGTATGTTCGAGGTATCGGAAGGACGATATCAAAGGAAGAATTAACAATCTATTTTCAATCACACAGACAATCCGGTGGTGGTGATATCAGCTCGATAGACCTCAACGGAGACGAAGCGGTCATTACATTCGAAGACGACCTTAGTATGTTTTGTTTGTATCTGTTCTTAGTTTTTCAGTTATTTCGCTGTCTTTGAAGCAAAAAAAATTGCTGTTACTTTCCATGTTAGCGATCTAATTTTAGACTTCTCCACATTACTTTCTATGTTCTTTCGTTTCACGATCAGGGAAGAGCTTCCGGCTCCACATTCATTGTTTGTGTTCTTCATGATGTCGAAGACAAACAATCTATATCTTGCCGACTCATTGTATTAGAATCACTAATTTATCGAATACACGAGACCAGTGTTGCTTTTAGGAAATCAAAAATGAGTAAAACCTAAGTTTCCAGGGGAGGACTGAAAGAGATTACGGTGAACTAGACTGCGAGCAGTCTCTTTCTTTTCCTAGCGTATTCCTTGCGTTTCTTAGAGCTATTTATTAGAGTATTTGCAATTTAATGATTTGTTAAATGACTCTCAACATAAGCAACAACTTCCCGGCACTCTTCTTTCTGTCGCTGGTAAATATGCGTACCCTTATCCCGGAACTGTGTTTTTAAAATACATGCTGGCCGTGTCATGCACAAACGAGAAGTCACGAATGGATTTAAAATGTCTGTATTCTAGGTGTGGCAAATTCAAATTTTGTTTCATTCAGCAGTGTAGCCTATTTTAGCAAAAATGTTAGCACCTTTTTTGGTTCCTAAACAAGTATTCTAATAAGTAAACTATGAAAATAACTTTACTTGGTGCAAACAAGAATCAATTTAATATTACAGTATAGCAACATTATATAAGCAATAGCCTCCATTTGATGCGAAAATATGCTAGGATATTTGTCCGTGGAGATTATCTGTTCCAAGAAGCAAACAGTTTTGCGAGAGCGTAGCTTGAGGAAACTGTGAGCTTTGAGGAACAGATAATGTCCAAGGACAAATATCCAAGCAAATTTTCGCCCCAAATGGAGGCTATTGTGTTTATTATCCTTCATACCTTTTTTGCAAAAGCCTGCAGTTTTGATAATTAGGGAATACTCTCGGATATTTCCCAGTATTCAGTCATGTGACATGTTTAGACCAATTGAGCGCAAGCAAAAATATTTGATAAATCATTAATTCAATTATTATTTATTCAAAATATTTCCCCATTTCTGATTGGTTAAAGCCACACGCATAATTCACCATAACCAGCTGCTGTTGACCAAATATTGAACCAATGACATCAAAAGTGCAGCCCTCTGCAAATTATTGAACCAATGATGTCAAAATGATGTCAACAGTACAGTCCGATGCAGATTATTGGACCGTTGACCAAGAAAACCTGGGAACAAGGTTGTGTTATTTTTGGTAATTGGAAAAACTAACCGCCAAATGGCGAAACTGCTTTAAAAACAGGGAAATATTTTAAATGAATAACAAAGCAATATTATCATTAAATTTGGCTTTCCTAGGATATGAAGAATTCTGCAGATC
>JAEMPF020010970.1:0-13529 GCA_022496165.2 Catalaphyllia jardinei | reverse complement strand
AGGGTTCCTGAATGAAATGCATACTTGAAACTCGAAATCATTTCCGGAAAGAAAGAATTCAGCTACCTACAGGTTTTTAACAAGCAACCATATTTGAACATCAGAACCTATGCATAACATTTAGACCAAACGATGCTTATTTTCCTGTTTTTCAATGCAGTACAAAGAACTCTACAATGATCCATTTCTCTACCCTTTTTATTCAACTATTTTTTTCTCCATTCATCCAATGGGCCATTTCCGTATTGCCTTTTGCCTCTGGGTCAAAACGAGTCTAAGTAATATATAGATTTACGCCAGCCTAAAAGCGTAGCTCCTTGGCCAAGTTGTTAAGAACCCGATTAAGCTATCCCAGGAAAAGGAACAATTTTGACTTGAGTTCTGTACCTTTGCGGTGAGGTTTTCTGTTCTGAGTTTTATAAACACAAAACAAAGCAGGAAAAAACATTTGTATAAGGCAGGGGTGGGCGTTTCGTATATGGATCATCCATCGAAAAGTGACGTCACATCCGGTTTAAACTGCGCCGAGAAGCTCGTTTCACAAAGCGAAAAAATGGCGTTTCGATTTGCCAAGATTTTCTTCTATTTGCAAACCATCAGGTTCGTTTCCTTTCAAACTGAGGATAAAAAGATGTTGCAGGCACATTTCTTCGACTTTGAGAGCAAAACTTTCGGCAAAAGACAACAGTTTATTAGTGTTTTGAAGGAAAATAACTGAGAGCCTTCTGTCATCGAATGGCGGATTTTACACATTTGCGAAAGTGGTGTTGTTCGGACTTTTGGTTCTTGTTGTTCGTGATTTAGTGATAACACTAAGTAAAATAGCCTATAATGTTAAAAATAACCTGGATGAAATATTGCTGGTCATAGTTTTCACTGTGTACAACGGGAACATATTTAACAGAAGCCGTTTAGTTCTGAAAGTCGTTGTCAGTGTGCGTGTGGTGGAAACAACAAGATGAATCGTATACTCAAGGTTAGTATCGTATTTCCATATCTCTTGTTGAATACTGTTTCTCTGTAAGAAATAATCCATGTGGCGAATTAGAATTGATTGTAAATGCCTTTTTGGAGGATATCGGATTTCCTCGAAAAGATCAATAAAAAAGGGTGAAGCAGTCTATGAGTAGATCAACGAGCGACGACCAATTCCTCGACCAGTCGCCTCTTATAACTCTCCTTCAGTCATCCAGTGGTTAATTGTTAATTCCTTTTTATTGTCTTGACTGCAATGCTGGCCTGGGGATCGACCTCTTTGGGCACTTGGTTAGGGTTAGCTCCCTGTATGGTAATATCCTTACCCATCCACTGTGGCCCCGGAAGAGGGGGGGGGGGGGGGAACACCCTTATATGAGCTATATAGGTATGTCTGGCCCAAAGGGTTTGGTTTTTCAGCCATTTTCATCATAAATAGGGTATCAATTTAACCTGACTATCAGGCCTTTCTTAGCCGGACTATAGAGGTAGGGAGGAAATTAGGAGCTTCCTTCTACCCTGCTATTTAGCCTGCGAACAGGTTCCCGTTGGGGAAAAAAATTCGGCGAGCGAAGCGACGAAGCGAGTGGGAGTCGGAGCGTCGTGACTCCGCGAGCGAAGCGAGTGGAACGCGGGGGATCCTTTAGATATTGTTTTCAATGTACCGTTCCGCCCCTTGGTGATTAGTCTGTTACATGTCTGTCAAGGAGGTAATTAAACCTATCAAAATTATTGATGGGTTTCCCCGCATTGATGAATCGGCTTTTCATAACAATCTACTGTATGTGGGTTTTGTGGAACAGGGAAATGGAAGTCCAACGGGAGAGCGTATTTGCCGGTTCTGCAAAAAGTCGTTGATTTGATGGTGGAGCACATGTGCTCTACCAACATGGCGGCCGGAAAATAGTGAGAACTGGAACAGCACTTACTTTGGCCATCAAGGCGACTGATTATCTCTACCGAACCAAAAAACAAAGTGGAAAAAGTAGAGAATTTTAGCCAAAAAAAGATACAGGAGAATGTTTTTCTGCTTTATTGAAAAGCACATGCAAAAATTCAGGCATTTTTGAAGGAAAAAAATTTTTACCCGAAAAAGTCACTTACGACCGTCTTGCACCAAGCCATTCATTTTTTAACAGGTTGAAAAACAAAAAACTGATTACGGCTTCTGGTCAAGAGAGTGTAGTTTTGGCTGACAAAGTAGAAAAGTTAGGAAATTGTTTACACCGTGGAGTAAATGTTCCTGAATTGTCTTGTCTTTCTTTTGTCAGACAAGTCGTTCGTGTGGTTCGATAAAAATGAGCCAAAACAATACACTAATAACACGTGGCAAATAATAGAGGTGTCAAACTCAACGAAGCGACATGCAACATGCAACATGCGACATGCCTGTTCGCAGGCTACCTGCTATTAAGAAAAGCCTGATACTCAGGCTAGTAATGAATTGGCCATTTTGGTCTTAAATAGGGTATAGGTTTTGTACCCTGGTCTTGAATTGGGTATGTTACTTAGAAGAAGCTACTTTTTCATCATCATTGTTAAGGCCATAATTAAAAGGCCTTCAAACTTTGTTTGGGGTAGCTGTGTCAGCCGCAACAGTCGTAAATAAGGTATTAAATTTTTGGTCTGGTCATAAATTAAATAGGTTAGGGAAAATCACAGATTTTGGTAATAAATACGGTAAGGGTTTTGGCAGGCTGCACTCCCCCACCAAATTTTTCCTGGGAGCACCCCGGAGTACTATGGAGTGGTTCATGAATAAATGCTGGACAGAATTCAACTCACTCTTTGCGCTTGCCTTGCTTTTACTTACGTTCACCTAAAATATGCAAAGAAATTACCCCTTTTCTGCACGCTTATTTTGACTATGAGGTCAAAACGTTTTTGAGGTGATAGTTTGAGGCTGTATTAACCATATTATCACCTGATGGGAATCTTACGCTCACAATCCAATTAATATTGTTAAATTGAATTGTAACTAAATTTTGTTCAAAAAATGATGTTTTTTTTTCGTAGCAAAGCTGCGATTGTGAGGGGCAAAGCCGCGATGGTGATCCTGGCTTCACCACTCACAATCGCAGCTTTGTTACGAAAAAAAAAACCCTCTGGCAGCCCAGGGTAGATTTACCTTTGTTTCTCTATCAATCTTCATACACTGGTGTAATCAGACAATCTGAAAATCTCATACAGCTTGTAGTCATAATTAGTTAACTATTTTTTTTTGAGATTTTAAAGTAATGTTCTACACCAAATTAACTCAACAAGAGATTTCGTGGGAACACAGGACTGGTGATTGCTTTCACAGTTTTTTTTTTGTTCTTCCAAAGATTTGTTTTCGAATACTTCATCTTCTATTAAGCTGGTAGGGATACAGTGTACATTGTAGCTCAGTAGCAACAGGAGCTTTGTTCATTATTTGATCAATGCTTAAATGACATCCATTTTCCATCTCATCAAGTAAGATATGAAATTAAAATGGCTGGAGAGATCTCTACTCAATAAATAAAAGATGACGTAAATGTGTGCATGTGCCATATAATTGTGACATTCGTTTATCAGACACATTATAGACCTAATGCAAAAATGTTTACTTGTTTGTTCGTGTTCAAAACACTTATGTCCAGGATTGAACGCAGTTACAAATTTATCAAATTTTGCGATTTTTCGTTTTAGCTTCAAATTAAACAAATTTTGCGATTTTTGGGTAAACTCTACAAGATATATGAAAAATCCGCTGCCTCAACGATTTTTCGGTACGTTGTACCGAAATTTACAATTTTATGCTAGTCGACCAGCAAGTGCCGGCTTGCGGATTTTACAAAAATTACAAAATTTACGATTTTTTGCTAACTTCACGATTTTTCAATAAGTCATTGTGAAATTTTCGATTTTTTGCACTTCTTTGTAATGCAAATTACACCCTCTAGTGCCGACCTGCGGATCTTACAAAATTTGCGATTTTTGGCAGTTAACTAACATAACACAAAAAGACCGCCAAAGACGACAAGCATGTTAATGTGCTCTCTGGAACGATAAAGCGGGATGAAAATATTCCATTATCGCATACATGTAACACACAAAACAAGATAACAAGCTGCATGTTTCTCTCGTTCTAAGGCGTTTGTTGTTGACCGAGTGTCTTATTCAAAACGAATGTTGTGCCGCGTAGCACTATGAACACAAATGATGGAACAGAGAATTAACTCTGAAGTGTAAATTTAAGAGCTAATTTAACCCATGAATAACCCACTGGGCGTTAGCCCTAGTAAAGGGAATCAGGGGACCACACGAGGTAAAGAAAAAATCTTTTAATCTCGGTGGGAATCGATTCCCACCTCCAACCTTAGTTAAAGCCAGTGTCGGGAATAATGAAACACAAAATAGATAACATATAATAATGGTACATTCCAACCGATCGCGGGTTGCTCATTTACTGTCTGCGAGTCAGGCTAGTATTACTTCTGGAAAATGACGAGCAATGCAGTCCCATAGTGGTCATGATTAACATAATAACTGTATATAAAAACTACGAATACACCTCGTTCTTTCATCCACTGTGGCCGAAATGGTAAAGAACGCCCGCCGTCGCAGTTATTAGAAAGCTAAACACGCTCTTTTTTGAAGCCCCGACGCCGTAGAATCGATACATTACTTTCAACAAGAAAGCTTCTTGTTCTAAAACGCTTTCAGCGATATTTTAGCGTACGCATGTCTTCGTTCTAAAATGCTTTCAGCGATATTTTAGCCTACGCCGGCCTGACCTTGAGCAAAAGCGCTTTCAGCGATGTTTAATTTTAGTGGACGCCAATCTCTAGCAGGAAAAAAGAAATCACCATTCTACAACCACGTCGCTACTTTAAAATAGTCCTATAATACTCTTATATCAAAGCGACTTTCCCCCAACGTTGTAAGAACATTTCGTGACGCTAACACAACGGAATGCCTGTCGATATGAAGAGGTCAGCGGTGTGAACTTCGAACGCCATAGCCCATTTTACGGATACTGGACGCCATATTGAATAAATCTATTTCGCAAAGGACTATGGGTCGAAAAAGGGGCATAATTTGCAAGATGGCGTCGCTTGATGGGGAAGATACGAGAAGTGACGAAGAAAATTTTAAAAGCTGGGGAGTAGAAAAGTTGAAATCATATTTGTTAGAAAGAGAAGCCCCTGTAGGCCACACAAATAAACAAGGATTAATAAACCTCGCTGTTTTCGCGCGTAAATTGGGGCTTAAAGTAGTCAAAAGTGTTCGAGAAAGCCAAAGAGAAGTGGTGAGTGACCGCTTAAGGAAATTAAGTCTAGAAGGCGGGAGAATCATTCTTCCCGACCCAGATACATTAATCGAAGGATGGGAGGATAGTGCATTCAGCCACCCTGAGCTATCACAGATCAACGTGGAAAAGTATTGGGATGAAAGTGACAAAGTATAGTCTTTTACAATTTCGTGGAAAATGTGGTTTGGAATGCCCTGAAGAGCCTAAGGAGTTTAATGAAATGAGTGTTGGCTGTGACGGTTGCAACCTTTGGTTTCACTGGCAATGTGTCAACTTAACAGGAAAAGAGACATTCCTCGAAGAGCAGAATGTAACATAGATGTGTGACAGCTGCTCTAACACTCTATCTTATTAATTGATCAGAATTCAGCCCTCTCTAATTTAGGAGTAAATATTTTTTACTTATCTGACACTATCTGTTCAAAGGATTTGCAACACTATGAACCCAATTAATCACTATCCAGGGGGTATAATAGTTTCTTTCACATTTATTTTCTGGATAGCAGTTAACATGTATCTGGTTGACCGTTTTGTCAGTTCTTTGATGAACTGGGACCTGATGTCTAGTTCAATGTTCTTATGTTGAATAAAAACGTTTAAAGGGTTGAATAAAACTTTCATAAGAATGAAAGTTCATTCAGTGTTACACCACTACAACACTACTGACAATTAGAGGTATGATTGGCTCTTGTAGGTTAACAAGTGCACAAATGACTACTGCAATATGGTCAAATAGGTCAAACATGTCTAAGGGTAACTCAGATGTTAAGATGTCAAAGTCCTTCACTCTGCCAATCACTCGCTCAATATGAATTCGAGCATTTGCCACCTGTTTAGTGCGAGCATCTTCTTCCAAGGAAAACTGCTTCTTTTTCTTCAGAAAAGGGGGGATAGCAAGGTTTACCTGAAAAGGGAGAAGAAGTTCTTGTATATTAAACCCCCTATCAGCAACGACAGTGTCTCCTGGTTCAAATTTGGATAGGATCCCACTTTCTTTGACAAGTCTTTTATCACTCATTGCACCTCCTGCTCCACATGAAACAAAAGAAACACTTCCTACAGGTGTGCAGGCAACTAGTAACTTAGCAGTAGGCCTTCCTTTGTAAAATGAATAAATCTGGCCATTAGCTAGGGCTAATGAAGGCCTTTGAATGGGCACTTCGGTACAGTCAATGATAGCAATGACATTCTTATATTTCTTAAAACAATCAGGGTAATAATTCTGTGCTTGCTCTCATGTTGGCCAGAAGATAAGAGGCTTAAGTTCCAATGATAGAAGAGGAAGCCATGTAGACAGAATGACGGTCTCAACACTTGATGACACTCCAAACAAATGACCAAGAAATTGGCTATTTAAACTAAGTCGCAGCTTCATCAGTGTTAGTAGCAGCTCATTTTCAGGTGACAAAACCCTTTCTGGACCTGGCTTCTTGCTTCTGTCCATCTGATACCTCTTGAGTTTGAGTGAATCTGGTCCCTTGTAATATTGTAAGAAGGGCACCTTTCCTTTTACTTGATTGTAAACCCATTCAAATAAATCATAATTGTCTAGTCCAGTGTATAATTTCATTAGCGAATCAGAATGTTTTATTTTGTCTACAGAACAATTGCCTCTTTTGCTGCTTTCAGAAATTACTTGGTTTGCTTCAGTTAGAGACTTTTGTAGCTGTTCATTTTCAGTTTTGAGCCTTTCATTTTGCTCAATAATGTTCATAATATCCTTTCTACATTTCAAGCATAATCTAGTTTGACAACCAAATTCTTCCATACAAGTTCCATTTTGCTCATGCATAGAGTAAGTGTGATAATTTTCCAAGCCTTTTGCAATCAATGACAGAGACTCAGCTGATTCCTTTCTACTGTCAGTGTCTTCAGGTAGAACTTCAGGCTTTTTGGATTTGGTACTAGTCTGAGAATGTGTTGCTTTTCTTTTAATGGCACCTGTTCGAGTGGTTATGAACACATCACTCTGCTCATCAACATCATTCCAGGACTCGATAATTCTTGAACAATATGATTATGAGTCTCTTTGTCTGTATCATATCCCCTTAGCCAAAGCTCAGGATGTGGGTGCTCTCCCATTGGTTTACCGTGTACAAAATGATTGCTGCAAACCCTTGTATTTGCTGTCACTCGAAAGTTTTTGTGGTTGATAAGTCGTTCCCATAACTTAAAGTACTTTGGCTGTGGCTTATGCCACTTAATACATTGAACATGCGGTTTTACAACACACCTGCAATAATAAGCATTTGCATCAGCCTTCAAAAGTTTTATATATTTTATTTATTATAGAAAAAACGCGTATAGCTGGATATGATCAGTTAAAACGAATGAATGACTGGAATGACCAGCAGCTTGGGTTGTGGAACTTGTAAACTTCCAGAAATTCAACATCAGTTATTGAAAATCGCAAACGAAAATTATTACCTTTCAGGCTTTCTTTGATCGTTTGAACAGCCAAACACTGCGCAGTGGTCACCTCCACCCATTTATATTTTTCACGATACCGTCGGAATACACAATACTGAACAAAATCTCCATAATCCGCCAGAAAAGTCACATTGCCACGAGCGAGCATCAAAGCCAATGCCCCCTTTTCGACCCATAGTCCTTTGCGAAATAAATTTATTCAATATGGCACCCACTATCCGTAAAATGGGCTATGTTGCATAGTAGCATAGGATTTCCAAGTGTTTCCGTCATTTTCCTTCCTTTTGTGCATAATGACTGTGTAACTCTGCATACCTATGAAGTGTTTGTGCTAAAACCAGCACATTGCTTGTAAGTAATCGCTTTGTCAGTTCATTTCCACATCGTTGCCTTCAATTTCAATGTCATTCGTGTTTACTAGCTCCATATTTGTATTTGCAGAAGAGTCACCATACCTATCTATGTGCTGCTTTCTTTATTGACAACAGCCTTTAAAGACCATGGGCACTTCACTTCAGAGAATTCTATAATAAGGGACTATTCTGGTATGCCTGAAACTGTGAGTTTAATGTTGAAAGTACTTTTGAAATTCGCAGAAAGTTAAAGTGGAATAACCTTTATTGCGCGTTGTAACCCATGCAAAGAGATATGAAAAATTCCAATTTATTTCCACATACAAAACAGTTATCAGAACGTCCGTATCCCTATTAAAGGACATTCCACTGTTGCGATCAGTCAATAATGTTTTACCTAATGTCATGAAATGTTTATACTTTTAATTTAATTGACCACGCAAAAGATGAACCGAGTGAACTGAATAAAAATTCTAGTTTCATGTGAAGTGAGGGTGCAATGCGCTTCACATTACTACTTAATTGAAAAGCACATGCAAAAATTCAGGCACTTTTGAAGGAAAAAATTTTTACCCTAAAAAGTCACTTACGACCGTCTTGCACAAAGCCATTCAATTATTATGAATTGATTCTCTAAGTGGTATTACATATTGTCATAAATTTTGCAGTTTTGTAAATTTCACAGTTTTCGCAATTCTCGTAGCTTTCTCTGGGCCAGCTTAACTGCAGAATACCCTGCCACTTATTTGCATCTCATTGACTAAGAATAGCATCTATTATGTTCTGCTTCGTTCTTCAAAGAACACTGACCAACGAAAACAATAGTGGTACAGAGTGGCAGGGTATTCAGCAGTTACTCCCTCTGGGCCTTCCCTGAAACCCTTGCAATAAATTTCGTTGATTTTGTCACAGGTCTTGCAAATTATTGTAAATTTTGCAGTCTTCATAAATTTTGCTATTTTCGCAATTCTCGTAAATTTCGATGGGCCTTCCCCGCCACCCTTTGAATAAATTTTGTTGATTCTATTAGTGCTAGTACATATTATCGTACATTTCGCAGTTTTCGCAATTTTCATACCTTTCTCTGGGCCTTCCCTGAAACCCCTGCAATAAATTTCGTTGATTTTGTCCCAGGTCTTGCAAATTATTGTAAATTTCGCAGTTTTCGTAAATTTCGCAATTTTCGCAACTCTCATAAATTTCGATGGGCCTTCCCTGCAACCCTTTCAATAAATTTTGTTGATTCTGTTAGTGCTAGTACATACTATCGTAAATTTCGCAGTTTTCGTAATTTTTGCAGTTTTGGCAATTCTCGTAGCTTTCTCTGGGCCTACCCTGAATTCCTTGCAATAAATTTTGTTGATTTTGTCACAGGTCCTGAAAATCATCGTAAAATTTCGCAGTTTTCGTAAATTTCGCAATTTTCGCAATTCTCGTAAGTCGAAAGTAAGGCAGTCATTTTTGAATAGGGTCTTAATCTGATGTAAATTGTAACAAATCCTGGCCGACAATTTAGCATTGTTTACATGTACAGTACGTAGGACCATTATCATTTTCAAGCACCAAAGAAGATGGATGTTAGTATTATTAATTAAATAAAAGCAGGGGAGGGAAAAAACAACAACAAAAATAGGTAATCTCCAAACTCAGTCATGTTGGTAGTGTTAGTCTACTCCAGTGTATACCTGCAAATAGATAGTGATACAATTATTGCCTGTAGAACTATAATCCTACCAGGTTTCAATGATCTCTGCTGCATGGTTTCAACATGATGTAATATTGGGTTGAGAGTATGACATCATCAGTCACATCATTTGCATACATTTATCTAGTTTTGAACTGATGCAGATATTTGCAAAAGGTGAACAGCATTTTTAATCTGTTGTAGAAATCAATGTGACTCATCTAAAAATGCTGACTCAAGGGGTAAAAATTTAATCTTATAATAAAAGCTTGTAAAGAACTGAATTTATACCGTTGGCAAAATTTTACTGCAAGGTGTCGAAGAGGGTATTATTTTTAGACGGGAATTGAGTGTGTTTATTGAATTGACAGAGGTTGTTTTTGCATATTTTGGAGTCAGAGTGGTTGTTGCCAAAAGCAAAACTGGAAATATCCTCACTGACCTGTACATGTGTTAAGATGTTTTTAGGTTTTAATACACGACCACACCAGCTCTGCTGAATACTCCACCGTGTTTAGATATAGTATTCAGTTCAATGTCTCTGACAATGAAGGTCAATTTAAGCAGTTTAACTGTCTTTACGACATATGGATGTTAATAGTATAGTTATATATCCTGATACCAGAATCATCGTAATTTACAGCTCAATTTCTACCTCTGCTTTAATTTGTTTAAAACAGTTTATGTTTTTAGACCAATTTAATTTCATAAAAGGGGAAAGAAGAATCTGAGAGAGCAATAATAAATTAGATCAACACATAAAGGAAATTTGCAATGATTGCTTTCATGGCCTAGTGAAGATGAAGTGGACCAAAAAGTCAGAGATATGAAGTCTGAATCTAGGTCTGTCTGTACTGGCAAAATAAAAAAAAGATTGTATTGTAGTATGGGAGTATTAAATTATGTTGGGGGATGATATAGAATGCTGGAACCTGTGCTGTTGTAGGGTAGGAATAGGGACCGAGGGGGTTGGCTTTTTGTGCTTGCAGTTCTTTTTAAAGTGAAAACAAACTGGCTTGAAAAATTTACAGCAGAGGTAAAACTTATATATTGTATCTTCTATATCATATCATATCATATCACAAGAGAATTACTAACAAGAGAAGCAGTTAATTTCTCTAAATCTGTTTTCCTCTGGATTTCTCTTGTTAAACTACAAGACAAGTATTTTTTTTTTATTAAGATAACATTTTTACACTGGACCTTTCGTCTGAAGCCTTTATTAACAAAAAAAACTTTTTCTTACCAAAATTATTCTTTTTACAATAACTGCAGAAATTCTCACGCCCTCATTATGGCTAATTTTCATTGTCAATAAGCAGACAGATACATGAATTATAACATTGATTTTAAGCAGGGCATCAACAAGCGAGAGCAGACAATTTGTTATTGTGAAAAAAAAAGAAAAAACAAATTGGCATTAGTTTTTCATGTGTCCAGTTATTGACATTGAATTTTGTCATCACTTGTTGATCCACAGCTACTTTGACAACGTTCTGACAAAATTAATGATCAATAACAGGACAGATGGATAAAAAACTGATATCAAATTGTTAAACCGATATTATATTAAAAGATCTGGTTGTCTCTTGTGACTGATGGAGTCATTGAACTGATAACATAACTTGTAAATATTTTTGTTTGTCTTTCTTAGGTGGTTACATGTACATCATTGCTGGCGTATACACCCCCACACTGGTGTGCAATGTTATGATTTGGTTGATGCAACCTGCTTTTCCCATCTTTAACATACATTTTAAGAGTATCAGTGGATCTGACCAATTGTGATTTCTCTACTGATAATTAGCAATTACTGAATAAGGCTGAGTAGGATATAAAGAATTCTGCAGATCAATCACAGAGGCCGAAGGCCAAGGTGGATAACACCCTCCGAGATCTGCAGAATTCTTCATATCCTATGATAATTGAATTATTCATTCAAAATATTTCCCCATTCTTAAAGGAATTTCACCACTTTGCTCTTTGTTTTTGCACCTACCAAATATGACACAATGTAGTCCCAATTTTTTTCTCGGTCAACGGTTCAATGATCTGCAGCAGGCTTCACTTTTGACGTCACTTTGACATCATCAATTCAATAATTTGCAGTGCCGGGCTGCACTTTTGATGTCATTGGTTCAATACTTGGTCAACAGCAGCTGGTTATGGTGAATTATGTGTGTGGTTTTAACTAATCAGAAACAGGGAAATATTTTGAATGAACAATAATGGAAATTATTGCAATAAAGATGTGAAGCCACTCTTTCGTGTTAATCATTTCTTCCTTGACAGTAAAGAGCAATCTAACTAAAAGTTGCATTCTGGAACAGATTTGCATGCTTAATCAAATATCAAATGGAAAGTGTCTAAACTACACCAGTTTGTATTATTTTTATATCATTTCCTCACTTCCTCACTTCAAAATACTTTTGGTTTATTGTTGTACTGATAAGACTAGAATTTGGAAAAATTTATGGGAAGTCTTACCATATATAAAAAAAGATATGCAGCTCAGACACAGTTCTGTAACAATATTCTCCGTTCTGTGATGTTTCTGTCTGTGTAAAAGTTTGAAAACAAATTCTGTTGTCCTACATGAGTTAAAAAATGTAGGAGCTCTTCTGGAAAAATAGTTTGTTGAGTGTTTTTATCTGTTCATTTTTTCCTTGAACAAATATATTTTCCTAATGAGCAGTTCCTTCAAAACATTTTATTTATGGATTATTTATTTTCTTTTCCTTTTTTTTGGGTGGGAGGACCTTTTGAGAATTTTCCTTAAGGTATCACAAGGTACAAACGAAGGATCCCTCAATTTTTTCTTGGGAGAATAGATGAGAGATTATTAACAACATTTTAGAACCAGATGAAGGGAAGTACCTAAACAACAGATTTCCCTACCCTTCCATGCATCTCAACTTGTCAGAATTACCTTACCCTTTTTAGTTGTTAACAGGGTTTGCACCCTTTTTCAGAAAGAAATTTCCAGGATTTTTCCAGGATTTTTCCAGGACTCAGATGTATTTTTCAGGGGCTCTACAATTTACATTAACCCTAACACTCCCAAGAACTCAATGTTAATTCTCCTTACTGCCTTCCATACAATCCATAATTTTTAGCTGAATTTAACAGTTTTCCAGAACTTTCACGGACCAGTGGACATTTTCCAGGACTTTCCAGTCCTGGAAAATGCCATAATAAAATTCCAGGACTTTCCAGGTTTTCCAGGACCCGTACGATTCCTGGTTATACCTGAAGCTGGGAAAAGGTACTTGTTAGGCTTTTGAAAGGGTGGGTCCCCATCAGGGAGTCCTCCCACATACACAAGTCAGGAACTCTTGATAAAGCTGGCCCTAAGACTGGTCTGAGGGCGCAGCTTCCTTTTGAGTACAAACTTGTTGCTGTCTGTCAACTTCAAGTATGGAACATTTTCTTTGCTGATCCTCGGACACTACTAGGTGGCAATCAGTTTCACAACACTAACAATGTCTGGTTGTTCAGTTCCACTGCACCATGTTTCATATGACCCTGTTTCCAGGGCCTTTGGGAAAATGCCATGGGAACAGAGTTGTGTTTCATGGTCACTCATCACTGTCAGAAATGATGATGATGATGATGGTGATGATAGTAATGATAAGGATAATAGTAACAATAACAATAATGATAATGAATGATAATATTAAAAACAAACTAAAAATCAACTTCATTGCTAGCTAACTGCACTATAAGTTCAATAATGATATATAACATTAATTTAGCAAAATACATGCAAAGTACAAATTGTTTCACCTCTCTGTATTTTCGTATGAAA
>JAEMPF020008498.1:210-51826 GCA_022496165.2 Catalaphyllia jardinei | reverse complement strand
ATCAAGTTTAGTCACAATGCAATTACTCGGTATAGCATTCATTCTTTATCTACTAAAGCTATCAGCAGGTAATGGATTTTGAAATATGAACACCTGGACACATTTGGAACCTCTGCTTCTCTACAGCGAGCCTCTAGCTCCTTCATCTCTTTTTCTTCCTTTGCCCTCAGTTCTTTGCGTCCTATCCGCCGACTGGCCGTCCACCCTGTTTCTTGGTAACCAAGCCAGTAATCTTGGTAACCACCCTCCCTAGAGCTGTGTGTCACGAGATTGTCACGGGAGGAAGCATCACGTGAAAGTTTGAAACATTTCAGTTCCAGAAGGATATTTTCCTTCAGTTTCTTCGTTTTTTTATAGCTAGACTGAAAATTAAAATGGCAATGACTGGTGGAACCAGTGAACTTAAAGTGGCCGATAAAGAGGTGCAAAAGATTTGCGATGAGGTTTGTTCAATATTCGTTCAGCTGTGTACGTGGTCATGTGTGATGCTGAACAAGCTAATGGAGAATTAGCGGAACTCCAACGTACCCTCAAGTATTCTGCTATTTGTTGTACGATTATCTTGATTTGTGAAAAGAAACCTTGATTGCAGAATTACAGCAAATTCCTTTTATAATTAACTATGCTACCTGGAACTTGATACTATATAGATTTAATTTAAATTTCTAGCAGTTCATTAAAATGTTTGTTTCCCAACTGCAGGTGAAGAGCGCAGCAGAGGCAAAGGCAGGGAAGAAATACAGTCAGTTTCAGGCCAGATCTTACAAGACACAAGTCGTAGCGGGAACAAATTTTTTCATCAAGGTTATTCCATCGGTGATAATTATATATTATTTATCAAATATCGGCTATCGTTTTGGCAAGAATCGAAGCTCTCTTGCTTCCCACGCCTAATCTTCATGAACCAGAAACCGGACAATTGTTGGTCTGTTTTTTTGTCCTTACGTAGCTGGGTTGAACAACTTTCTTCGTTCTCTGCAAAGTTACACGAAAGTCAGCTCATTGTTCTGATGTATATAAATTTGATAGCAATATTTTCAGGCCATAATATTATCTCCCCAAAATTTAATTACACGCCCCATTCCTGTATTATCAGCCCCCTGCATTCTGCTAATTGTTAATAAGGCCTTCTAAGGTTAGGCTGATATTTATGACCATTTTTAAAACATTTTTTCATGTACACAATGAGTCTCTTTTCCCTATATCTGTATGTAACTTACTGTCAATGTCTCACTAGAACAGATGCCCACAGCTTGCTGCAGCAATAATAATAATTAGTGAGTCAGGGAATATCACAATCATTTGCCATTACTGAAAGTGGTTATTTTCTTTCAAGGTTGATGTTGGCGATGGCTCCTTTGTCCATTTACGTGTGTATAGGACTTTGCCACATGCTGGATCAACCCTTGATCTTTCTGCTATCAAGACTGGATTGAAGGATGAGGATGACCTTGAGTATTTTCAGTGAACGCTGACAAATATAGCAAATATAGCATCCAAATTAAGTTGACTTCAGAAAGAACCTTACCCATGTTTAATTTATTTAACCTCCACCAGATGCTCAGATTAGATAGTGTTTTGAATACCTTTGTTACCTTTGCTGTATATGTCTTCAAACTCTCCTTAATTTGAAGCCTGGTCAAGGCCTACTAGGGCATCAATTCAATGGAAAAGTTGTGCATTTTGGAATTATTTTAAAATGAATAAAATTCTGGAAATTTCAATTTGTCATGAACTGTGCATGGGTGAGCACAACCACTGAAATTCTGCAGACAGTAACTAATCTGTGTTATCATTACCATCATCACCATTACCATTATCATTAGTAGTAGGTGTAGATATATTATGATTACTATTATTATTAATTATTATTATTATAATTATAATTTATCATTATTTTATTATTATTATTATTATTACTACAGTTACTGTAACTTCAAATTGTAACTTCGCTGATTTCCTTCACAATGACATTTTCTTTGAAAAGTAGCATTGTTTTGTCAGCTTGGTGACATCAGAAATCTTAAGTATTGGTAGGCCTTAATCAAGCTTGCACATGATAATATAATTAATACATTTTAAGACAGTAAAAAAGACTTAAAATGATGACGTTTGTCATTGTTTTCATGTACTGCAATGCAAGTTCACCATTCCTGTTTGAACAACGACAGTTCACTGTTCTCTGTGATGAAAAATTGAGCAACAGATCAATGCATGATGACCAAATGTTCCATTTCTTTAAGTAGGAAAGTTATTCAGGGTGATGCATATGTGTTATAAACACTGCAAACAGTGCCCGGAAGAGGTGGGGGGAGGGGGGGGTACTCCCATATATGGGCTATAATAATAGGTCCATGTGTGGCCCCAAAGGGTATAGTTTTTAAGTCATTTTGGTCATTTTAACTGATTTTGGCCACTTTGGTCATAAATAGGGTGTGGTTTTTGTACTCTAGCCTTGATATGTGTAATTGCTTTTAAGAAGAAGCCACTTTTATCATTATCGAATAGAAAATCGGCAAAAGCCCTTCACAGATTATCTTAATAGTAATTTAACATTGGTTTGAACTAGGGAACTAATTAAAACGTAGGTCTCAAACAGGATTTTGATGAAAGGGTCAGGTCATAAAAAGGGTTTAAAATTTTCGGTCCGGTCATAAATAGGGTAGAGAATGTCCCAGACTTTGTCCCAAAATATGGTAAATATTAGGGTTTTAGGAGGTGGGCTGCACACCCACACCAAATTTTTCTGTGAGTACCAACCCCCCCCCCCCCCATAGGAGACAGTGGCCTTGAGATGAGCACGGGCTGAAAGAAGGCTTTGCTCTGTGAGGGACCTTAGATGGTTGTAGAAGGAATATTCTGGCAGAATTTTTTCGTTTTCCAGAATGTTCTGAAAAGGATACCAAGAAACTAGATGATCAAATCTGCGTACAAGAGATATCCACAAAGGTTATGTGGGGTCTTCTAATGTACGAAGTGCTGGGAGAGGGTACTGGCTGGGTAGAGGATTCTAATATTACAGATGGCCCCTATAATGAACGCACTAACCGCAAGCCCAATAACTCAGACTGTCTGTATAATGGCTTTACTTTCACATTTTTTACACGCTAAAATCGCTAAATTGACTTAAACAAAATTAGCCAGGATGCAATACAAAGTAATGCACTACCTATTGTGAACCATTCCCTGGCTCATGAGAAAAAATTCTTATTCTTTAGGTGTCGGACAACTTGATTTGGTATAACCCAGTAACCACTTTTTAGAGAAATGTAAGACGCGATTGGCAGTAAGGCTTAATAATCTAATCTTTGAAAAGTTGTTTGGAAGTGCATGAATAGAAGACTGTCAATGTCACAGGAAGCATTGTTCATCTTGCTGTTCTGTAAATCTCAACAAATCCGGTAATTTCAAAACTTAAAATAATTATATTTGATGTTACACTTAGGACTCAGTATTGAAGAGGTCACAAAAATTAATAATTTATTGTGGAACACTGCACTATAAACACATCAAAAGAGTAGCAAAACTATCTAGCATCATATACCCTGCACCAAGTGTCGCTGAAAGCTTATATTAACTAAGTTGAATACCTGATTTATTATATATAGAAAGATATTTGTTGACAGATTTGAAAGATGAAATTGTGTCAGACTTTGAAATGTTTGATATAATAAAGATTTAAATAGGCTGAGAAGCTGCAGCTGAAGGGAAAAGCATGGAAGTCCATTTCTCTAATATAGTCCAATATGAGAAATGGGTGATGCTGATGATTATTATTTTATCATGAATTTGCTCATTTTGAATAATACTTTAGCAAATGATCAAAATTAAGGAATCTTTGTGTAAATTTAATTAAGAACAGACAGAAAAAAAGAAGGCAATGTTACAAAACGCAACCCCGATTCTCAACTGGCTACTTTACTGTACCTTCATAATAATATTTTTATTGTTATGTTATTACATGGTATAAAAATGCAGTAGTATTGACCCAGAAAAACATCCCCAGAAGTCAACTAAAATTATTCTGTTCCCTCCTCCATGCAAAACAATGAACTTGGTAGCCCTTCTCATTGACATATGACAGGCTAAGGGTAATTAGGCAGTCAGTCAGACAGACAAGCTTACCAGGGCTGTACCTAGCGGGGGGGGGGGGGGGAAGGGGGGACAGTTGCCCCCACCAGGAAAACTAATTTTTTTTATCTAACATAGTGTTTGATTTTGTTGGGCTGTATCGGGAGATCCCTGTGAAGGTTTGTGGAGTTTGCCCCCGCAGACAAAAAATCCTTGGTACGGCCCTGCTTACTTATCATGCAGTTAAAGCCTCACTGACAAACTTAGAGTTAACTGTTTAATAGAATATGCTGATTGTTTTTGAGAGCTAGTGAAGATGTCTTTAAGAACACATTCAAGACTTAAAAAAAAGTATTAAATGATGAATGATTTCCTCCAGGTGATATATGACAAACTCTGTGTCAGCAGTAGATCAACCTTCCTAAATACCTTTATTTGTTTGTTCCGTCGATCACCACATTGTCTTCATACTTCTTAATATTGCCTAATCTCTTGCTTGATAACCAAACAGTGGCTATAGTCACAAAAATATGTATATTTATATCAGACCACAGGAATGAAAATCACAAATTATTTACTCAAGAGGAGTAACTGAATTCAAGTACATAACACAGAAACAAATAATAAACTGTCGCATCGTACTCAGTATGGGTGCTCAAATCACTGGTTCAATGTCCAACGTCCATCACACAAACATTTCAATAATCCCTGGAAGCCTGATGATAAAGGCATCAGGGTCGTAGTTAGTAGCAGGCAAACCGAGCCACTTCGCCTCAGTTATTTGTTTTCCTTTTTCTGTCGTTTGTAGTCATCATAATAAACACCGTAAATACCGAGGAAGATAATTAAACCTTGGACATTTCGTCAGTCATCATTTTTTCATGGACTTCGCCTCAGTGATAACAACATTGCTTTGGCGACGGCCCTGGGCGTCAATATTTATCCCAAGTGATAACGGTGCATGGAAAAAATGTCCATCATTCACCTCCACTTCGGTGAACAATTGTTAAGTAGTTCAGCTAATGTATGCAGGAGCTGTGGCCTGTGAGATAATTTAAATTTTTTAAAGAAGACGGAGATTTTGTTGTCTATTTGGCGTGGGTACGGAGGGAAGCGAATTCCCACATCCACTCTGTGACCCCCTTCCGCAGTTTGATTTTATAATTGTCAAACTTCGGTGAAACCATCAAAGAGCGGGGCCTGCCGTTAACCAGCGGTACTTCGATTCCTCGTACAATATAATCAACCACCATGGATAATGAACATCAGTGAGTAGAGTCTATACTGTAGTGGGTAACATTTTGTGACTGATTTTACACGTTGGAACATCCATAAAGTGCTTAAGATAAACAAGTATCTTCTGAATAGCATAAATTTTGCCAGAGGTTCCTGCTGTGTTTCGCTGAAAAATGATGACTTTTTATATTTTTAGATACAAGTTGATATTTTGTTTAGTATTTAAATTTTAATTATATTGTAATTATGAAGAAACTTCACTTGCTATCCTAATTATTTTATTTTAATGTGATTGTATTACTATTAGTTGTGACTGTATTAATTAGCTGTAGTTCAGGACTTCGGTCTTGCCAATCCGCTTTTAACCAGCATTGTTAAATAAAGATGTATGTATGTAAAGATGTATGTATGTCTAAACTGTCTAACATTTAGTGGTGGAATTTTTCCAGTCCTCCCATCCCGTCCCACTACCTTAATTTAAACAAATACTCGACCTTATACTCAAAGAAAATTCGTTCCAGTTTAACGGAGAAAACTATCTTCAAATTCACGGACCGGCCAAGGGAACGAAAATGGAATGGCGGTTGAAATTTTCGACCTTTGTCGGTTGTCGGTAAATCTCAGTTATTTTTTTGTCGCTAGTCGGTAATTTTTTCCTCGTTTTGTCGGTGGTCAGTTATATTTTTCGCAGGCAAGTTCTTGTAGTCCGCGTTCAAGAAGAGTCGGACTGGAAGTTATTATTCTTGCGTCATTGATCACAGTCTGTCAGTGGGGTGACCGCTGACATTATAAAATCATACTGCGGAAGGGGGTCACAGACTGGATGTGGGAATTCGCTTCCCTGGGTAGGGACGGGTGTAGCGTTGCAGTTGTGTCCTGCGTGGCAGATATGTCTTAAACGTTTTGACCAAATTGTATGTCAACGGAGATCAGTTACCAGTCTTATGGCTGCGTATTATTAGATAGAACCCATGATATGATTGGCTCAGTATATCCTATTACGTCAGAGGACATGTCTGCCATATAGGACATAACTGCAACGGTACAGACGGGTACGGTCAACCTTGTTCCCAGGGTCTCTCATCTAACCGCCCTCTGAGGCCCTGGGAACGAGGTTGAGGTACGGTCCACAATGTATGCATGAATATAGAAGGAAGTCGGCAATGACTGGTTGCAATATTGGTAAAAAAAAAGAAAGTTGCGCAAAGCAAAAGTTGATTGGCTCAAAATGATTTAGGGAAAATTCCCAAGTTAGTCCTCTCAAACTTAAAAAAAATTGAGGAAGCGCCTAAGCCGTGCAGTTTAATAGCCTTTCGTAACACAAGGATTTAAGCCATGTCGGAGAGTTCGACCGAAGCTCAAGTACAGCGCGTTATGTCGGAAAGAGGCACATCGAAAGGAAGTCGGGGAATACATGTGCAATGTTTTGTTCAACGGTGTTCTAAGAGAGTGCGCAAGTTGCGTCTACATATCAGAAAGTTCCATTCTGAGCTCTGTCCTCATCGATGTTCTGCTTGCCAGGCAAAGTTCGTGGGACGGAATGATTTGAACAACCATCTGAGGAACGGATGTCCCCGCCGAAAGCCAGCCTACTTAACAAGCGTTTCCGTGGGGTTGAAGAGCAAAAACATTATAGGTAAGCATAAAGCAATGTGGCAAGAAGATCTTATAAACGCGCTTTTAAAATTTAACTGTTTTCTTAGTGTACACATTTCCAAGCAGTCCTTGATGATTCGTTCACATTACTTGATAAAAACAAACTGTATTATTGCACCGTGGATCGCTCTCAGCCGTTGTGAAATCTATGATGATGTCAATGTCTTAATCTGCAAGTTCCGGCTCGGACATGCCCATGAATGATAATAAAAGTTCAAATTAAATTTGTTTGTGCTACGAGTAAAAGACAAGCACAGTAGTCTCGCGAGTCACAGAGTCCACGGCTAATTTTAGAACTATAGCTCTTAATAATACGGTTTCTGAAACATATATTGAGGCGTATTAAATGGTCTTAATGTGAAGGACGATTGAGTGGAGTCCAATTCGGTCTGTAATCATTCTGTCGCGTCCGGCGAAATAGTCACGTCGCGAAAGTGAAAGCTGCAACGTTGCGTATTCCATGGCTGACGTAACACCTTTTTTGGATTATTTGATTTTCTCTTCGAATCCAACGCTTCGGTAAAACCAAAAGAGAATATAGTTTACAAATAATAACGAGAACCATATCTGTAACATTTTCCCTGTTTCAACAGCTTTTGGTGCGTGAACATTACAGGTTGCGTGATTGAAAGTTAGCCAAGTAATAAGCGCATAAGCATAAGCACATGAAAAACAAACATGTTCGTTTTTCTTGCGCTCATGTTCATGCGCAAGTGAGAACAGCATAAGGCAAACTAGAAGCCTTGCTGCGTGTACCCAGGCAGTCGTTATACTGAGAAGCACTAGCTATATTGCAATTGAGCTTAAATGTTCTGCATTTGAAGTCGTGCGAAATTCAATCGAATCGATGTGCTCAAGCTATTCTGCCTCCGATTGCATTTCTTGGAATCGATTAATAGCCTATTACTTGTACACAGACCTTTAGCACGTAAAATGAGTCAAGATCGTTACATCAGCTATGAACGTTTCAGTCTATTTTCTTTAGCCTTTGCCGTTGTTGTTGTTGTTTTGTTTTGTTTTTTCATTTCTCAAACGAGAGAGACATTTTGAATTTCAGAGTTATGGCGGTGCGTGACATAGAGCCACCCAGGGCTCTGTATTACAATTTGTTCAAAATAATTCGAGGAATATCTCAGGTTTGGGAAAACGCAGATTTAAAAATTAGAGAAGTGTTATCTTTATTAATCTCCTATAACATCACAATTTCTTGACTTTATCCACTGAATGGTTTTCGAATAATTTTTTTATTCCTTCAGGATTGCGTGACAGTACAATCCAAGAGTTGTTTTGCTGGGGGTCAACTGATACATAATTAGTTTCTTTTATCTTAAATGTACTATAATTCGCTACATGGGTTTCATTCTTGAGAAGACACATAACTCTATTACAAGAAAATAACGAGAGAATATCGTTTAGTTCGAGATTTAAACTTTATTACACGTTGCGAAGTTTCTCAGCGCGTTTTACTTAGGTGTACTCGAACAGATACATTCGTAAACAAAAGAAACATATTCTCTAACCTTTCTGCTCTTGTTGCTCAGACGTAATGAGTTCGTGCTGGGATCCTAAATGGTTCACGATCACGTCTAAAAATACGATGACGCTTCTAAGATGCTTTTTATCAAGGTGAAGAGTCAATAGCCCCGGTTGATAGCTAGCTCCTTTGGCATTTTAAACATGATTCTTGATAAATTCACTCCAAACGTTCGCTCGTAAAATTATTGTTGATCTCTCGTAAGCATTGCAGACCGTCGACCCTCTCCGAAAACGTTTAACGACCTTTAGCGTTGGTCTACCGCGAACGGTGTGTTCGTTTGTATGTGATTTTATCGCCCTAGAAATCATGGAATCCGACCTACATTTAGTGGCTTTTTCGCGACCACAACTGCTGTAAATTCCATGTGTCGTTCGTCGTACGGTGGAAAAATTAACGCCCTGGAGGAGTGTGGGGGTTTTGCAGCGGTCACACTTTAATAAGAAAATACGTTGTGTAAGTGCTCACGGAAAATTAAAGGACAGTTCTCATGCACATAATTAACAAGACACACTTTTCCCGCGTAAAATGTAAATATGACAGACAAAGTGGACGAGGAATATCTCCGTCTGCATTTGCATGATTATAGAAAGGAAAATGGCTATGTTTTTGGCCTTTTCGAGGGCGATCTTAAAGAATTTCTGGAAGAATATATGTCACCATCGAATTCAAGCTGCTTTGTCCTGTCAGGGCGCCATAGCAAGGAACATAATCATAAGCATATGCATGTATTTCATGATATTACAGAAAAACACACACACAGTCCAGACCCTATTAATAGGCCACGATTTGAGAGTAGCTGCTTAATAGAGGTTGCTTGCTTTATGGGGTTCCTCAGGAATTAGAACGAGACTTAGTAGAATGTGTACTTTGGATACCTTTTTTCCTTTTTTCGTTTCAGGTTAATTTCTTAGTGAACTCACGTAAACGCGTGCTTTAAAGTTTTCATCGGTCGCGACTTTCATTTCGGACTCTTGTCTGTTAGGACCTGTTAGCGCTTTGTCCAAAACATATCAACAAAGCCTAACTACGCGTGAGACCAAAGAAAACCCTCACCAGGACGATGAAAAAGGTGGTCTCATCCGCTTAATAGAGATTGGGCCGGGACCAGTTTGTTTGCAGTAACTTACTGACAACAACTGCAGGAGATTGATAAATGGTTGTTTCTGATAAGCCGCCTTTAATGGAGTCATGGGTCAAGTGGCCAGAAAATGCACGGCTGTATTTTTAAACCTATCGTTCACACAAAAGAAGACGTGTTATAATTAATGAAGGAGCTCCAGTTTTTGTTAATCACTTACTCATTTCATATCTATTATTTGAAATAGCGCCGCCTGTGTGGGAGGACAAGAGGGGAAATGTACCCATCTATTTTGGGGGTCGTCTTATTCAGATTCTCGCATCACGCCCAGACGTGGCATTGCCTGCAAGGACCTCTAAAAGTAAGTGACAAGTATGATTATACATAATTTGCTCACATACGTCGTCTCTCTAAACAGAAACTCGACTGAGCTTAGTTCAAAGTAAGAAGACGGCTCTGTCTTTTTCCTACCCAAGAAACCAGGGGAACATGATTATAACATGAAGAAACAATTAAAGATACAGGGAAGCAAACTGCCTCGGTGTCAGTTATTCCAAAATCATCATCAGGTCGAAAGCAAAACGAGTCAATTTGAAATCGTTTTTAAGTCGTTACTACGCTTTAGCACACAATTTAGAGTAAAAGAAAGCTTTAAACCTTTATTTGCTTAATAAAAGTTAAGAAATTTTGGCGATAAATCACGCAACAGTTTGGCAACACAAACAATTCTAAATTATAGCGGGCCGTGCAGGAGAGTACGGCCCGTTAAATTGACCAATCACAGCGCGCGTACTAACTTAGAGCTGTAATAAGCTGCATTAGTGACGCATGCGCTGTAGAGACCAGACTGCGATTTTGTGACTGAAAATGTCGCGGGTTTTCTCACTTGTTATGCTTATGCGCTAGTGAGAACCGGCCTTAAAGGTCTGGGACTGGTGACTCTGGTCACCGGCTGACAAAAGAACGGCATTAATAACAACAACTTTCTTAAAATTCACCATTAAATTTCATTGTATTGTCCATGATTAAAGGGTTAGCAAAATAATCACACGAGTCATATAATGCAACTACGTTATCCATGGCTATCTTTAGTACGGTGGTTATTTCCCTACCAATGACGTAATCCTTTCACTTTCAGAAACGTTCTTTGCATGTTTGGCTTCAATACTGATGATATTTTCCTTTCGATATATAAACTCGCTTTCATAAAACAACATGACAATTTACTTCTCTTGCCTAAAAATATGACTGAAAGGTACTCGAAAAATTATAGTTACATCAGTGACTGTTGTCCTAACGAATAAGAGTTCAAAACAAGCACGATCTTATTCAAGAGAAAGTTGCAACGTCGACACATTTCATGAATGACTTAATTATGCCTGTCCATATGCAGTAATATTTCATCTTTCTTGATTTATGTTTGATTTAAACTTATTTGCTTTAAATTTAAACTTCATGTCCAAAATTTAAGTGAAATTAAAAAAAAATTTATTTTTAAACTTATTTAAATCTATTCAAAACTATTTCATTTTTATTTAAACTTTTATATATGTAATTTAAACTTTGAAATGTCTTTTAACTCCTATTACATTATTTCTTTAAATTGCTTAAGTTCGATTCAATCTTTTTAATTCATACTTTTATTTGATTTTAAAAACTCATTAATAATTCATGAGCCTAACAGCCTATCAAAACACCGATAAGGCGTCACGTACATGAGCTTTATATCCGGTAAAACACTCCTCGTTAGCATTTTTTATATAAAGAATACTGATAAGGCATAGCTTGTTTTTCTTGTATGCTAATATCTTCCCCTCACAATTTGAACCTTTGTTCGGACTCCCAAGACACGCTTTTTTAGGAATGTTTTTGAAGCCGTTCAAATACCCGCAGCACCTGTTTTATTGGGTCTAAAACCATTCGGCTGCGCCTCGTTTTTTAAACATTACTTAATCAGTCGCCTAGATAGCCAAAGCAAGTTCCAGATGTTTACACTATTTTCCTGCCGCCATATTGGTGTACCATGGAGGTACACCAACATGGCGTTTTCATACTGGGCTCTGTAAATTTCTGCGAAACATTTCGACGAATTATCTGAGGTTTGGGGAAACGCACAGGCCTAAAATTTAGAGAAGTGTCTTATTCATTTATTTTCTACGACATCACAACTTCTTAGTTTTAGCCAGTGGATGGTTTTCGATTTATTTTTGAACTATTCTGAGTAGCCTGCTATCAAAAAACACGCGAAGGAAACGAAACTACGAGCGACTGCGAAAAAGAAGGAGCAGGAGGAGGGAGTGAGGCTTTTCTCCACACCCCCTCCCTCATCTCCCTCAACGCCTCCTCACTTCTTCCAAATCTTTTGCTCACCCCAGGCGCGCTCCTTTGCTCGGCCGCTGGTTGTCAGTTCGATCTCTCCGCTTGGAAAAGGAAAAGGGATGGCTGCTACGCATGCTACATATTCATTAGAGGATTATGCACTTTTTTGAGCCACTGCGAACAAAATCTCACACAGACCGTGATGACTGGCACATTTCACGAAAAAGCCAATGCACGGAACTGATAAGAAAACACTAAAAGTGGGTTAAATCACACAGAAAGGTAGTTCAAAATCACCTAACTCGGTCAAAAAATATGTTGTTCTTCAGTTAATTTCCATGGCAACCGTTAACTTAAGTTCAATGAACTGCCGAAAATAGCGGCCATTTGTTTGTACTTAGAAATAACGGGCCGTTAACTCTTACAGCACAGCCGCAGTCATTGCATTACTCTAGACACATCGCTGCGTGAATTCGTGAATTTCTTCACATTTTGCTCACTGATTAATGCATTTCATCAAGTTAATTGATCCCGTATTTTCTGGAAGAAAAAATAGGGGGTCTAGATGGGGATCCAGAAGGCAGGAGGTCCAGCTAGGCTCCAGCTAGGGGTCCAGATGTGGTTCAGTAGGGAGTCCAGAGTGAGGGGCACCGTTTTGTACCGACCCCTTTGGCAACGGTTTTTTGAACTTGTGTCCTTGATTATAAATACACCAAGTAATGATTTTGTAGGCTGAAGATGCAGTCCCGCAACTTTCATTCTATCTATCGACTAAACACAATCAAAGCATCTTACTAATGGCTTGACAATGGTTTTCTTCCACATTTTTATGGTATAAAAATCTAATTTATATACAAAACATTAAATCCCAGGGACAATTAGGAAAAAAGACGAAGTACTTTTGTGAATTTCCTCTTGTTCCAGATCACCTGAGGAGGCGTTTCGGTTTGAAGATTTCAGTGTTGAATTGGAACCAGACTTGTTTTTTGGAATCGATTCGCTTTATTTGAAAAACCAAAAAGGCAAAGTGACGAGATAATAACGCCACCCATCCCTCCGGACAAGTTATTTAACTTTATATGGCACGGATGTATTGTTCCAGTGAACATGGTCTTGTTGTTCAGGGCGATCCAACTTTTTCGTGGAAAGAAACAAGAGAAAAACTACACACACTGTCAGTGTTTCAAACTTAAACCCATGCAACAATGTATACAAACAGGTGCAAAATCAGTGGCGGATCCTGACCTTGAACTAAGGGTGGTGGTGGGAGGGGGGGAGGGAGTGATTTTGTTTTGCTTGCCCTGTTGGCTTTTTGTTCTCCTGTGGTTTTCTTTTCTTTTCTTACCCGAAATAAGGGGGCCAGGCCTAGGCCCACCGGGCCCCTTCCCTAGATCCGCCACTGAAAATACGCACACCGCATTCATGCAACTTTGCAAACTGAGCTGCACTTCCTACAAACAAAATGGTAATTAAATTAAGTGAGAATGATAAATTAACGGTAGATAGCAAAATTATTCATTTCGTCTGTTTTGTTTTAATTCCGCCTTGCAATTAAGCTGTCATGAATATATCATAAATATGTATATCAGTACTGGAAATGGTCAAAGTCATTTGTTGATTACAGTTGATGGTTATGAGAATAGAAAGCTTTCGATGTACACGTTTTTGCTTGTTTTGTTTTCCACAAGCTCGCGAAAACGAGGCAGGAAGGTAGAAAGAGGGTAGGATGGTTAATTTTAGTACCCTGCAAGACAGTAAATCACGAAACAAGTAACACAACACACACGACACTGTCAACAGCGCTAAAGCCAGCTGACTAACTGTCAACCTCGTTCCCCAGGGTCTTACCACCCCCTGGGGCGAGCGAGGAGAGATGAGAGACCCTGGAAACGAGGTAGGCTAACTGTGTGCTTCTTCCATTATTTCAGAAACGTTTTTGGACAATGTTGACTTCAGTGACACCTCTGCAGTTAATAATTTCATTTCCAAGAATCTCGAACTTGACGAAAACAGCAGGGATAAATTTTCCCGGGTTGTAGACCTATTGTACGAACACCTCCGAGATAATGTGCAATCTTTGAGCATAAACAAACTCGTTAAGGTAAGAGTCACCGCCTTGTGTATTGAATGTTAGTTTGACTGAAGGAAAGGGTACTTAACGTGGAATTTAAAGTTTATTTTCAAAATTTTCAAGAGAATGCCAAAAATTTGGCGCCACCCCCTCCCACGCTATTTCCCTCGTGAGGCAGCAGAACAACAAAATTTTTTCAAGTTAAAACTATGGGGTTTAAAGATATCTAGCTAGATTGCAATATTTGATTTTTCAAAGCTTTACAATTCTCGTTTTCGAAAGGAGAAAAGGCAAGCTGAGACAACACTATTCTGTAACGGCAGCAGACCAATTTCTCCCCATGTGAAAAGAGAGAAGATGTTGGTCTGCATTCAATTCTTCAGTTCATGATCTCTTGGTGATCTGCATGGTCGGTGCAGACTAAACAATAGACCAATTTCGATATATTAAAATTCAGCCTAAAACAAAAGACCTCAGTACGAGGCTCTGAGGAATAACTACAGAGTTTGTGGGGTTTATTCCCCAGAGCCTCGTCCTGAGGTCTATTGTTTGAGACTGATCATGAATTTTAATATATCAAAATTGGTCTATTCAATAAAGTACTTGCACGTAGGGTTGGGGTTCGGTATGAAGTACATTAATAAAATGTATACAAGAAAACAGACAAAATCATGTTTACTCTAAATTCTTACTACATTTCGATAGAACTGTTCAAAACACGATAAGGACCATAAGAAACATTTGTTTGTCAGAAAGCAAATGAAAAACAAGTTGCACCGTATAACATTGGTTTGTAGGGCACAATTTAATTTGGCTAATTAAAGATTGTTCAAGGACAAACTGAGTTGACAGACACTTAGGGGTAAGTCTCTATATCCTGAGTTTCTACCGCAAGATTTTGAGAAACTGTGCTCTCAGAGATGCATTTTTCTGCCCTTGTGGAAGCATTTTTGCAGTTATTTTGTTTATCGGGACTTTAAGAGGTCTGATAATGTATTGTCGAGTCAAATCCCGAACAGGAGAGAGAATACTTATAAATTCCCGCATCCTTTTAATGAAGCAGCGTGACCAAGTGGTCAGGGTGCTGGATTCGCATGCGGTGGCCTGGGTTCAAATCCTGCTCTGGCATCCATTCAGCCTTTTGTGTTTTCTTTTTTAAGATATGTTGCATGTATTGTAATTACATATCCCTTGTTCTTTCAACACAATTTAGGGAGGCTCTGTTGGAAAGGGCACAGCTGTCAAGGACAAAGCAGACATCGATTGTGTGGTGTTCCTCAACAATGTGAAGACTATGGAAGAGCACAAACGTAATTTGCCGGAAACAAAGAATTGCCTGGAGTCATGCCTCAAACGGAGTCCCTATAAAGACCAAATCACCTTTGATGAACAGACCCCCTTCGCCGTGAAATTCAAACTTCGCCTGGGTACTAGTGAATTTCACATTGACTTGCTTCCGACATTTACAACTGATCAAAGGCCAGGTAAGATATTATTTTAATCTTCCTTTAACCCAACCCAGGAGCCCATTACCGAAGTGCGATTCTGTGCTATTTACCGTACCATTGAAACGACAAGATACAACGATATGGAGAATAATGCATTGTGCCTCGGTAACCAGCACCGCGAGAAGTAAACAAAGCAGAAAATTGAAGTGGGTAAAAGCATCGGGAAAACCAACGAATAAGAACTTACTGCTTGCTGAAGGTCGGCCCACACTAGGGTACTAGTCGCAGGGACTTGTCCCAGAGACTTGCTTCGGGACCAGTCCCCTAGTGTGTACTTGTATTCAAGAAACCATGATCTTGTCGTATTTCTAGTCGCAGTGACCACATTTTTGGGCCCTGCGACTAGTCCCACGAAAAGTAATTTGTATGCCAATAAAGGTGATTGAAATAAACTGGTTTGATTTCTGGGACTAGTAGCAGGGGCTAATAGTCCCACAAATCGGTCAATTTTCTAGTGTGTACACACTAACGGATAAGGCCCTCCGACAAGTCCCTGCAATTAGTCCCCTAGTGTGTGCCTAGGTTTAGAACGACGCTCAGCACGCCTCTCCAAACAAAAAATGTGCTTCTCATCCTCTTAATTTGACGCCAAATCGTCCGATAAATATTCGCAGGCTGTCGACCAGCCAAACTCGTTCCGGTCAGCCAACTTAGGGTGCGTTTCTTTAAGAAATTTCAAGATTCGATTCTTAAATCCGAAAAAAATCCAATCTTGGATTTTGTTAAAGAAATGCACCCTAAATTACTTTAATACGCTTTTCAGTTAAGTTTATAACTTCTTCGATAGCTCTCTTTGCCTTTTCGTACCGTTAGAGCTGGCCAGGGAATGTTGAGCCTCAGTAAGGCAATCAAGAACTTGCTGCTGATGCTCGAATTGCTTTTTGTTGCTCTTCGATTTGAATTCGACTTCGCTCTTCTTAACTCGCTTAACCACGGAAGCCACCGAAGAATCGCGCTCCTCGACCAAATCCCGCTTAAACTCCGATAACCTAGACTGGATAACCGTAGTTAGATTGGCAGATAAATTTGAAAACGCTTACTTAATCGCCTCTTGAACTTCAGGCCCGACTCCCCTAGGAATCGGCTCGTCTTGAGGCATCACAGAGTAGAAGAGAAAACACTGAAAACGAAATGTTCTGCATTGGTAACACGCCGAGAGAAAAACCCATACCAAACACTTGCTTAAATACACCTACCACGGAAAACCCAAGGGACTACATGACTACCTGCACATGTACGGATTCCAAACGCACAGAATACAAATATATGCTAAACTTCGTATCGCACATATTATGCTAGTACATTGTTTGCCAGCCATGTAGAGACAGTCCCTATTTGGCCAGCCTCCCTGTTTGGTAGCCATTTCATTGTTTCGGGGAAGACAACAAACTTTTGAACCATGTGAATTAGCTGTGTAGGTGTCCACGTTGAACGAGGCCAAAGTAATTAGAATATATATATTTTTGCACTTTGCAGAACAACTATACGAAGAAATGTTTCGTTGTACAACAAAAGACAAGGCTTATTACTCAGCACATTTTGTGAGCTTACAAGTGGAGTTCGTTAAGGGTCAACCATCGAACGTGAAAAACCTAATCCGCCTTGTAAAGTACTGGCGCAAAACCTGCATTGAAGACAAAAGCAGTGGTACAACTAGACTGCCGTCTTCGTATCCGCTGGAGCTCATCACCATAGCCTGTTGGGAGAAGGCTGGAGAACCATCATCATTTGACATTCGGGCCGGTTTTAAAGCTGTTCTCCAACAGTTGGTCGATAATCGCCACGTACAAGTCATTTCGTATAAGTACATGTACTACGATAAGGCTACTGCTGAGAGAGGAATCAAGGGGATGGAAAGTCAAAGGTTCGTTTTTGTTTCTGTACAGGGAAAATTGCAAGCAAGACCCAAGCAGGGGAGGGGGGGAAGGGGGGGACGGCGTGTGAAATCTATCGGGGTGGTCATCGTACCTTTCAGGGGGTCAAATTTTGTGGATTGGTATCTCACCTCTTAGGGTGCTAAAATCAAAAAAATGTAATAAGGCAAGGCCTCGACAATAAACCAGTGAAGAGTGCCGGATCTTGTGTAGACCTGGATCAGTATATTTCTTTTGAGAGTAATTGATAAACAGTAAGCTGCTCCTAACGGCAAGGAATAGAGTAAGAAACAGAATTAAGATATTTTACTCTTAATTTTATATCTTAATTCTGTTTCTTACTCTACTCCTTGCCGTTAGGATCACCTTACTGTTCAACATTACTGCTAAAATCAAGGATGACCACCGGCAGTGTTGATTGTGCTGAACAGAAAAATGCAACAGGACCCATTTGCCAGTCAAATTTTGTGTTATTCTTTATTTCTATAACGAAATGGTGAACAGCACTACTTTCAACATTTTTTTCTAGAACAAGACGCGTCAGGAGGCGTAACTGGGTTGCATTTTGCCTAGTTCCCAGGCCTCAATATTTCGCTTCGGTCATTCGTTACAGGTCGAAATCAATAGCGAAGCGCACGACGTCTAAAAATAGAATGCAAATCACTGAATTCCCCGCGAGACTCAGTCAACATAAGCGTCTTCTGATAGAAATACAGGGAATGCAGGCGACGTTTTTGTTTGACAAGTGTTTTAGGAACACCGGCCTTTGCCTTTATTTAAAGAAATGTTCAAAATCATCCACCATTCCAGTTTGTTTGTCTGAGTCTTGTCTGAGTCATGACGTCACTCGCGCACTTTGCTATTGACCGCGAAGGCCTGGGAGAAAGCCGTACAGGAACTAGGCAAGGTTGCATTTATGATTGTACTAAGTATTTTAGGTGAATTTGAAAAAGGAAGGCTTGGGAGACATGGTGAATAGTACATGCTGCATAACCAAACCAAGATAATACAAGGGTATCAGTTTAGGTTAAATGATGTTATGCAAAGTCAAATTTGTTCAAAATAGAAGAGGTAAAAAAATGAAAAAACCAAGGAAAAGCTGAGGCGATTGGAAGTTTTGTCAATGTGAATGTGTTATCCTCAAGCAGTTCCCTTTGTCATTGGTAAACCTGTTGTTTAGGCAAAATAACTTCCTCCGCGGTAAATGTTAAATTTTGAGGTGTATAAGGATTTTTCTGTCGTCATGTATTTCCATGAAAGACTCTGCATATAAGTGAAATGGCCGATAAGAATGGTGGTTATCTTCGCTTTTGTAGCATGAAGCGAGTAGAAGTATTCCTACTCCTCCTAGTATGGGATGCTAGTCCATCGCAGGGTTACCCAGAGCAGTAAAATGGCCAGTGCCTAGCTATTCATACACCTGGGTGAAGAGAGGCACTGTGAGAGCAAAGTGTTTTGTCCAAGGTTATACCTCGAATCGAGACCGCCTTATTCAGCAGCAAATAAGTTTGCTTCGATAACTTAGGTAAGGAAGTATACAATTCATTTCCAATGTTCATGATATTTTGCAAGCCTCTTGAAGAGGCAATGCTGTTCCTTGGTTACATATCACAGCAGTAAGAGACATAACGACACACTGGGATCCTGCATTCAACACAAATTATTGTAACATGATCCTGACTATAAGGTGCTTTAATAATTGTTTTAATGCCATCAACCGGGTTTTTTTTTTCTACATCCCGAGAGACTTCGAACTTTATTCTGTTTACCCTGTCATCAAGATTCTTACAGACAGTTTGCAATGAATAAAACGTTTCATTCGAAAGCTTACGTAAGCTTATTCCTCGAGACATTGCCTTACTTTTTGTTAGCCCTGTTGGGCAGCAGTTTCGTCTTCATTTGACTACAGTGTTCGAACCGAGTTTTAAGAAGTTTCTGATCAATTTACAATATTTGTTTGCTCATTTCAGTGTCCTCAATTAGCACAGAAGTGCTAAAGACTTTGACACTTAGATGAAGTGATTTATATTATTTTATACTCGTTTATCCTCTTTTCTACCATAATCACGGTTTGTCGCGATATAGTGCAGATTTCTTTGTAACTGAACTGGAAGAGCTTGGCACGTGTTCTTAACATATGTTCGCTATAAACGCCTTTTCCTCTTGGATTTGTTTAGCGTACGCCGTTCTAGCTGTTTTAAGCCGGCTGACAGCAACATATATTTAGAAGAAATAAACTGATCCTATCGAGATATCAGTTATAATTTTGGATTCCTTAATAATAATGAGAGACAACTGT
Source organism: Catalaphyllia jardinei (assembly GCA_022496165.2). NCBI lineage: Eukaryota > Metazoa > Cnidaria > Anthozoa > Scleractinia > Caryophylliidae > Catalaphyllia > Catalaphyllia jardinei. The sequence continues at coordinate 32,177 of JAEMPF020008498.1, read as the reverse complement.
GTACCATTCTTCACACTGTCATCGCCACCGACCATATTGTTACTCACTTCGAATTCACGCACAGGTTGGCCGTCATACTTTACGTTAGTGTCAATTCCTCTGCTAGTAAGTTTCCCAACATAAACTCTTCCAGTTCGGCGATGAGTTCATTTTGAAAGCACTTGGTTAACTATAAAGTCAACCTGCAGTTTCCACTCTAAAAGCTGACGCTATACAAAGAGCTTCGAGAAATTTCAATCGTTCGAAAATGAAGCACACACACAATGCCTTCTGCGTAGTGATTGTGCAATTTAGTCATTTTTCGACGTAGGAGACAGCCCCGTTCGTATTTTATGACTGAGTTCACCTACGGCAACCTAGTAAAAGACGCGTAGTGCTGTTCTACCTTTGTCGCCTTAATGTGCATCTTATGGCAATCAGCTGACCCTTTTTCCTTTGATTTTACATATTAAGCCACATCCCGCATTTATACCATTCTTTGATGGGTGGCGGGTGAGTGATGGGTGGCAGAGCGAGAGTCAAGTGGTCAGATAGAGATACAATCAGCCACCCACTCAGAAAAACAGACAGACAGAAAGGCTTACAGACAGGCAGACAGAGACAATCAGATAAATACAGTGTAAATGGACAAACAATCAGGAAAGTAGGCATTCAGTTAGTCAGTCAATCGGTTAAAAATACAGAGCTTGAGACTCTGAGAGACAGCGACTGAAAAATCTCATGTAACCAAGCAGAAGGTAGACAGCCGGGAGAAGACACTAGACATTAGACATGCCAAGCAGAACGAATAGGAACAATGAAAGATTGCTTAAGAAACGCGTTTTGGGTGAATCAGAAATAATCTTAGTAATGTGCATAATGTCAGTGTCGTTTGCCGCATGATACTGGACTCATTAATGCTGTGTTTTTTCCACGCAGCCGACCATTTGTTCTGGATCCTGCCAACCCAACCAACAACGTATGCAGTGCAAGTAATGCCGAGGGATGGAAAACCGTGGCAGATGTGGCTAAAATGACACTTGGGAGGCAGCCACTGAAGGACGTCATCTTCAATAGAAACTGGCAAATAGTATAGGTTTAAGATATTCTTAGGTCATAAATATAGGTGGGCCGATACGAATAACAAATACTCGATATCATCGACTATGGCTTTTCCTAAAAGGTATCAATACTTTTGAGAAATATCGATCATTTCGATCTCTTTCAATACTGAACACGTGACTGCTCGCAGACTGTCTCAGTTACGAGTTCCTGAATCAATAGTTTCCTTGTTAGTGGTGTTGTTCTGTATTCAAAGGAACAATCGAAGCCTTCTAACTTCCACCTTAGAGATGACGTAGGTACCTGACCTGCGCAACATTTCTGGGGGTCTGAGTTCTTTTTGGTACCCACAGAAGAGATTAAAGATGAAACACTTTGTTAGAGAATAAAATTCCAAGCCAGAGTGTATTCTGTTAAGTTAATCATTCGTTATTAAATTATTAAGGGAAAACTTGGTTTTGGTGTTGGGTAATTTAATCGTGTAATATTCATTAAAAAAGCCGGGGTTACTTGATTTTCTATTTCATTATTGCTAAATTTATACTCTCCCTAATGCTATGTTATTTGGCTTTAGTTTATTCATATTCATCGAACACCATCATTTCTTGATTTTTCAAGCTGTATTTACTCAGTTGCTATGGTTAGTTTCTCTTCACGTCAGTTGCGATAATGAAGACTGAGAAAAGGCCAGCCCATGAATTTGCAGTTGAGCCATTGTTTCATTAATAATACGTGTGTTGTATGAAATATTTAACACAAATTTTCTCTCTTGACTTAGTGTTATCCTAAGCTTTTAATCAGTGAAAATCAAGATTGTAACTTTTATATTGTTACCGCTACTTTACTTAGGTCAGCCACTTAGAAATAGTCGGATAAAATTAAGGTAGAAAATGTTTTAGTCAACCTGGGTAACCTCGAAGAAAAATATGCTAAATAGTTTGGTGCGCAGTCGCACTTAGGCCTTATGTCAATCGCGCATGACATTATGTTAGCCTAATTGACAGTTTAATAGTGATCTGATGAATCACTCCTAGTATAGTTATGCTGTTTTATGAGTATATTTATTAAAGATTAAAGATTGTAATCATTCATCAAGGTCACGAACAGATGGAAATCAATTTATGTTTGGCTGCTTTTATCTATCCACAGCTTGAGAATTGAGATCACTTTCCACCTGAGAATTTTACCACGATCTTAAAAACTATCTCAAAACAAGCAGACTCACAGATGGGGTAAACAACCTTTTATTGCGCTAAACCTTAGCACCTGATAACCCGGGGGAGGCGAGTGGAGTGCTTTCGCTTACAAGGAGTGTCAAGGATGAACTACTCGATACAAAGTGCTCAGTTAAAAATGCTTAGGAATGAATAAAGGGTGGGCGAAAGATTACAGGGTGGGCGAAAGTCTACTTTAAAATAAATTGAGGATTCTAAATTTATTAGCGGTGGACAGAGTGAGGTAAACTAAATAAGCATCACACGGCAGTCGCCTTGTGCTTTAATAAATGCTGTAGGTGCTTCACAGCAGAAAGCAAAGGTCGCGCCACCTCTACGAAAGCTGCGCCGGATTGACACCAATAGCCGAGAGCGATGCCTTTATAAAAGCGTTATACTGGTGAGCCAGGACAGGCCTGAAAGCGCGCTGTGATTTACAAACAAATAAAGGAGACCTAGGTGATAGTTGTACACTGGCTAAATACTATGGCGCGTTTACACTGTCAAAATTCAACATGTCAAATTGAGTGTCAACATTCCAAAATGAGCGCCATAGCTCCAATTCGGTCATCAAACCTTCGATCGCCATTTTCTCGTAACGATCAGATACTTTTCAAATTTATCAGTTATCGTCCAAATCGATCAATTTCCTTCCAAATCGAGCAAATTAAATCGTTTACATTAAATCGATAGTTACCTCAAGTTCCCTTCCAAATTAAATCGATCACTATACCCAAGATGCTTTACTGGTATGCTTATATCTGCTGACAAAATACGACCGCGGGCTCTTCCTTTACCTCGTGGAGCGACCGTCGAAGGCGAAGCAGAGGTAAAGTCTAATTGCACTTTAATATATGTACCTAGAATATGATTTATCATGAAAGTGGCGGATCTTTCATTAAACATTGTACTCAGTAATACCTCAAACCCATGGAATCCTCTGCTGTGTTCTAAGGAGTAATTCTGAGAGTTGAGCCGTTTGACCGGTCCGTCCGGGCTGCTGTTCGGTCCTGGTTGAGGTTGCCTCATGATACGCCCAAGGCTTACTTCCCATGGTAAGATCTTCGATGGGGGTCTTGCAAAAAAGTGGGGGGCCTAAAGCGGTCCCTCACTTCTCTGAACGAGGGAGCCGAGGGAGGCCTGGCCGCTTAAAAAACCGCGAAAGGCATGGAACTGGCGATAAAGACTAGAAATCTGTGAATGGAACACAAATTTTCCAATGGGAAGACGGGATGACCTTTTCAGAAATTCCGTCTATTTCGGAAAATTTCCAGTGGAACGAACCAAAAAGTACTCGTGTTTCATTTACATCCCAACCGGAATTTCCGGATTTTTTTGGTAAATGGAAAACGCTCATGGTAAGCACCTATTCTCGCCTTTGTACCTCCCCCCAAATACGTACACTGAGACAATGGCGTGACTTTAAACAACGAGACAAACTTGTTGGGGAGGGGAGATATGGGAGAATGTGTTTAATCCAGGTTTAATGCATAAATTAATTGTTTAACGTACAAAGTGAGTGAGTGATTTTTCATTGAATTTCACCCCAAACCCCATAGCATGACTTACATCGTATCATGAGGTAAAAAAAACGGAGATTTTGTTGCATGAACAAAGACGAAAATGATATGCAGGAAAGTCGGCAATGATTGGCTGATGAAAAAGAAAGTTATAAATAAAACAAAACTTGATTGGCTCAAAATGATTGGGGAAAATGCCCAAAGTCTTCTCAAAATAAGGAAAGTACTTTAGCTGTTCAGGTTAGTCTTTCATAACACAAGGATTTAAATTATGTCGCAGAGTCGTATCCGCTGTCCCAACTGCCCCGAAAGACACTTTTCGACCCTTGTCGAAGCTGTACAGCACGTAATGTCGGAGAGAGGCACATCCAAACATGTGCAATGTTGTATTGAAAATTGTCCTAATAAGACAGTGCGCAAGTTACGTCTACATATCAGGAAGATTCATAAGGACGTCTGTCTTTGGTCATGTTCTGCTTGCCAGGCAAAGTTCGTGGGACGGAAAGATTTGAAAAACCATTATAAAACCGGATGTCCCTACCGAAATGTAACAAGCGTTTCCCTGGGGTTGGAGAGCAAAGACAAAATAGGTAAGTATGAAAATTAGACGTTTCGCCTACAAGTCGACTCGCCATCGAGATCGTTTCGCCTGTAGACCGAAGCGGAGTGTTTCGCCTACACGATCTGAGTCGATTCAGTCACCTACATTCAAGTTGTTTCGCCTACACTTGATTCGAAATATTTTGCGTATTTGACCGTATGTCTATTTAAATTCACCGTGAAATTGCAGCGGAAATCAATATGTTGTTGAATTAAAGATTTCAAAGGACGCGTAACAAACACGTAAGTGAAGTGAAATGCCGATTTGAATCTCCAGTGGAAACGAAAATTGGTTCGAAAAATCTGAGACTGTCCTGAGAAATCGGGGGTAAAACTACAGTGTTTGATTGAGGAGCTGATATCAAATTTTTAGATAAGTATTTAGTATTTAGTAGTAAGTATTTGGTGTAGGCGAACGACTCGATCGTCTAGGTGAATCGACTTATAGGCGAAACGACCGGTTACCGTAAGCATAGAGCAATGTGACAAGAAGATCTTTTAGATCTTATAACCATGCTTTTGAAATCTACTTTAGCTGTTTCCTTAACGCACTACACTGAGTCCCCACGCAGTGCCCATTCCGAAGTAGTCTTTGATAATATCCGTTGATAGGCCTATTCTGGGAACCTTATCTCGCCGCGAGATTGTGCGAGTTAATGCGAGTTTAGGCGAGTTAAGGCGAGTTAAGGAAAAATTGAGCTCATCTATTAGTTGCGAGTTAAGGCGAGTTAAGGGAAAATGGTCAACCAAATGTTGAGGTGACCAGGGTTAAAACATATAATATGCTTTAGTAACATACATATAAAGATGCCTTGCAATCTTTATATGTCTTAAGTATATTATACCTAACAGTCTCCATGTTGCCCAATTACAAAACAAAAATTCAACAAAAAAATTTAGATGAGCTCCAATTGTTGTGATGTTGAAATCGTCATAGTTTGTACTTTGTACCGAGTCACGTGACTTTGAGTAATAAAGGGCACTTGAAGTTCTTGAATGAATGGCGTCGTCTTGATCTTTTACGCTCGCCGATAAATAACACAACATGGTGTCAGAAGTGGTTGTTTGAGTCCCTTGACGAGAAGAATAGCTGGATAGCCGAGGCCCTCAGAGGAAAATACAGGAGAGTTCTTCGAGGTCACTCGAGCGAAGCTAAATATTGACAAAAGAGAAATTGTTCGCCGCGACAGCAGAAGAAACCCGGGAAGTAAGCGTACTACTGTTCTGGAGGAATCATGGCTAACAAGATTACTGCACTCGAAATGTTCGATTTCAAAAAGCCAGACGAGTGGGAGAAATGGATTCGTCGGTTTGGTCGATATCGGATGGCGTGTGATCTACACAAAAAAAGCGAAGAAATCCAAGTAAACACATTGCTATACGCGATGGGCGATGCCGCCGACGATGTTATGACTACATTTGTGTTTGGCGATGAGGGAGACCGGCTAAAATACGACAAAGTAAAGGAAAAGTTCGACCAGTACTTCCTGGTTAGGAGAAATGTCATTTACGAACGAGCGAAATTCAACCAGCGAACCCAGGCTGACGAAACGGCCGAGGAATTCATCACGTCGCTTCATTGCTTGGCCGAGCATTGCAATTTTGGCGCCCTGAAAGAAGAGATGATTCGAGATCGTATTGTGGTAGGAGTTAAAGATGCTACACTAAGTGAAAAGATGCAGTTGGAATCGACTTTGACTCTTGAAAAAGCTGTGAAAATGGCCAGGGAAAGCGAGTCAGTCAAGAAACAACAAGAAGTCATTAGGAGTGGTCAGCGGTCGACATCCACCGAAATCGATGAGATTGGAGCCAAATTCAGAGCAAAGTTGCAGAAGTTTCCACCTAAGAAAAGTGGAGGTGTCGTTGGTGCTAGAGATAAGTCAAACCCCAGTGGCTGTTTCCGATGTGGATTATCTGCAAATCACTCCAGAGGAAATTGCCCTGCACTTAATTCTGTTTGTCATAAATGCTCCAAGAAAGGTCATTATGCCCGAGTTTGCATGTCCCAACAGGTTGAAGAAGTTGTAACCGAGGATCAGTTTTCTGAAGATCCAGACACCAGTGTATTTCTTGGAGAGATCAGTGGTGACAGCATGCGTGCACATCCGTGGAAAGCTGAAATCCTGGTAAATGGTGACCCAGTTAATTTCAAGCTTGACAGTGGGGCTGACGTTTCTGTCATATCAGAAAAGACTTTTGGTCTTTTATCAATCCAGGAAAAGCTCCTTCCACCCGATAAGAAATTGTATGGCCCATGCAAAGTACCACTGTTCTGCAAAGGTAAATTTACAGCATCCCTTACGCATAACCTGCAATGCTGTGCTGACGAAATTTATGTGGTTCCTGGCCTTGAGCAGTCCTTGTTGGGAAGAAGTGTGTGTTGCCGGCTCGGGACAATTGCTAGAATTTGTGGTGTTGACTCAAAGGACAGCAACTATGAGAAGAGATTCCCCACCTTGTTTCAGGGGTTAGGATGCATGGATGGTGCTTACGAGATCAAGCTGGATGAATCAGTCACTCCATTTAATCTGTGTACCCCAAGGCGTATTCCTATTCCTTTACTACCTCAAGTGAAGGAGGAGCTCGAGCGAATGGAGCAAATGGGAGTGATAGAACAGGTTGATCAACCTACCCAGTGGTGTTCTCCGATTGTTGTTGTACCCAAAAGGAATGGCAGTGTCAGAATTTGTGGTGACTTTGTCCAGTTAAATAAGGCTGTTCAGAGAGAGGTCCACCAAATGCCAACAACTGAACAAACTCTAGCCAAACTGTCTGGTGCAAAGATTATGTCTAAGCTGGATGCAAATAGTGGATTTTGGCAGAGGAAGTTAAGTGAGAATTCAAAGCTGTTTACCACTTTTATCACACCATGGGGAAGGTACTGTTTCACAAGACTACCCTTCGGTATTTCTTCAGCACCCGAGCACTTCCAGAAAGCGATGCAGAGGATCCTAGAAGGTCTCGATGGGGTGGAGTGTCAAGTTGATGACATCTTAGTATTTGGAGAGACCCAAGAGCAGCATGATAAGAGGTTGATTGCAGTACTGGAGCGGTTAGCAGATGCTAATGTTACCCTTAACCTGGAGAAGTGCAAGTTCTCAACAGATAAAGTGGAATTTCTGGGGCACGTGATCGGCAAAGATGGAGTGCAAATCGACCCCGCTAAGGTGGAAGCTGTCGCACAGATGGGGGAACCGACTGACATTGCACAATTAAGGCGGTTCCTGGGTATGGTCAATCAAGTAGGGAAGTACATTCCTAACCTGGCGGACATGACAAAACCACTGAGGGATCTTCTGAGTAAGAACAATGCATGGCTCTGGACTGAGGCTCAGCAGAAAGCATTCAATGCCGTAAAGAAGGCCCTAGTCTCTGCGCCAACACTAGCCCTCTATGATCCAGCCAAAGAGACAAGGGTATCATCGGATGCTTCCTCGTTTGGTCTTGGAGCGGTTCTCACCCAAGCCCAAGAGGATGGCGGTTGGAAACCCATTGCATTCATATCCAGGGCATTGACGCCAACAGAACAGAGGTACGCCCAAGTTGAGAAGGAAGCCCTAGCAGTGACATGGGCATGCGAAAGGTTATCGGACTACCTCATCGGTAAGCCATTTCATATTGAAACTGACCACAAACCATTAGTTCCTCTCCTGGGGTCAAAGAACTTAAATGAGATGCCACCAAGAATTCAGCGTCTACGAATGAGGCTGCTCAGATTCCAGTATTCCATCTCACACGTTCCAGGCAAGAGTTTGACAACAGCAGATGCCCTCTCAAGAGCTCCGATAAACCAAGAGCAGCAGTCAGGCTTACAAGAAGAAGAAATAGCCCTGTATGCGCACAGTGTTTTGAGTGAAATTCCAGCCAGCGACAGACGTCTGGAAGAGATAAGGGAACGCCAAGAGGAGGATGAAGTGTGCCGACAACTTACAGTCTACTGCCAACTTGGCTGGCCAGAAAAAGATAGAGTTCCGGAGGCACTAAAAGGGTACTGGAGTGAGAGAGGAGAAATTACCTTAGTTCGTGGGTTACTTCTGAAGGCTTCCAGAGTCATCATACCGTCCTGCATGAGGATAGAGATTCTTGATCGCTTGCATGAAGGCCATCAGGGCATCACAAAATGTCGCAGCCGTGCCAAGATGTCTGTGTGGTGGCCAGGCCTTAGTAGGCAGATTGAGGATATGGTTCAGGGATGCCGCAAATGTGCAGAACACCGATCTTTCCGAGCAGAACCCCTTATTCCCTCAGTGGTTCCAAACAGGCCATGGCAGATCATCGGAACAGATTTGTTTCAGCTAAAGGGCCGCACCTATTTGCTTGTCGTGGATTACTTCAGCCGATACATTGAGGTGGCCTTGCTTTCATCATCCCAGACTTCGCAAGATGTCATTCAGGCGCTGAAATCTATGTTTGCGAGACATGGAATTCCAGACTCTGTCAGATCTGACAATGGTCCTCAGTATAGTTCAGCTGAATTCATTAAATTTGCAAAGGAATGGGGATTTGCAAGTGTGACAAGCAGTCCAAAGTACCCGCAATCAAATGGGATGGCTGAACGTGCGGTGCAGACCGCAAAGAATGTCCTGAAGAAGGAGGATGATCCTGCTAAGGCGTTGCTTGCATATCGCTCAACACCATTAGAGAATGGTTACAGTCCAGCTGAGCTTCTGTTTGGTCGAAAGATAAGATCCAGAGTTCCACTTGCTGCGGTGGAGCTGAAACCCGGTTGGCCTGATTTGTCTATAGTCCGAGGTAGAGAGGAAGTTCGAAAGCAAGAGCAGAAGGCTTACTTTGATTCTCATCATGGTGCAAGAGATCAAAAGAAGATTCCTGTGGGAACCGAGGTTTGGATTCGAGACATGAAAGTTCCAGCGACTGTGACTCAAGAGGCAGAGACACCTCGTTCATACATTGTTAGCAGCTCCAGAGGGACTATCAGACGGAACCGGAAGGACCTTACTCCGCTGTACCCTAGCAGTCCTGATTTGAGCAAGCAAGGTCCTAGCAGTCCTGATTCGAGCAAGCAAATTCCAGAGGCGATCAAGTTGGATGTTCCGGCAGCTGCTTGTGCAGCTGGTGCAACCACAACTAGATCTGGGCGAGTAGTCAGTGCTCCCAGAAGATTGGACTTGTGATTGTGCGGGATAAATTAATGAACTGAACAGTCCGATCTCCAAGTTTACACAGTTTATGTTATAAGCTAAATCAAACTTTATTACCTTCATGTTTAGTAGTTTTGGCTACTCCCTGTCGTTTTTAAGGGGGAGATGTTGTGATGTTGAAATCGTCATAGTTTGTACTTTGTACCGAGTCACGTGACTTTGAGTAATAAAGGGCACTTGAAGTTCTTGAATGAATGGCGTCGTCTTGATCTTTTACGCTCGCCGATAAATAACACAACACCAATGTTGACTGAAGCCAAATGTTATTTAAAGTTAGGAATTGAACTTTTTTTCCTAATTGGGCAAGTGGAGTATGGAGTCTTTGCCCTAGTTGTTCAAGCATTGGATAGCGCTATTCAACAGATAAATCACTATACAGCAGATAAGTACTGGGGAAACTAACTGCACTATCCACTGGATAGAGATTGATCATTTATTATTTGAAATATATAAAGTTTTAGCAGAAGGCAGAATAATAAATAAGTGAAAAAAGAAACTAATGTAAACAAAACAATCATGAATAGATGAGAAAATGTTATTGTAGTATTAACGCCGGTAGGATATTTAATTTTCTCATTTTTTTTTTTTAATTCAATAACACAATGTTTCAATTAGACAGGTGAACATAACTTATAAATTAGGTATCACATGACATGGCATGAATTGTTATCACTAACTCCAGAATTAAAAAAATACAGTCTGTATTAATGTTCTTCAAAGAACTAGTATACAAAACGGAGAAGCTGACGAATTACAACTCAGATAGGAAATTTTTGTGACATGTAGTTAATTTTACTAAAATGAAATGAAATTTCTTTCTCCTTGAAAGTTATAAGACTTATCTTTAATTCCATTTGGCCCATTCTCTCCACCTCGCTGATGGTTTCCCTTAGAATCCAGCCAGTTTCACTGCCAGAAACGAAAACGCCAATTGACTTTTCGTTTCCTCGGGATAAATCCATTTTAATCTCTTGCAATTGCTGCCTTTTCGCGAAAACAGCAGTTTCCGTATTACAAAGTGTTCACAGTTGTGCAGAGAGCTATACCTCATTTACGTTGATGTACAAAAATAGTCTCCATTATCGGCTTTGTGTCGCAAACCCTTAATTAAGAGTTGTCAGTGATGAATCTTTCCTGTACCATGTGTAGCACAACCCTTACAAAAATGGCTACCGGCTCAGACGTGTTTTGACTTCATGTACGCACGTTGAAGCTTCCCACCTAAAACTTGGATTGAGCGAGAGGGCCCTGGGGCAAACACAAGTTACCAGTATCTTCTGGGTCATTTTAAAAATGGCGAACGGAGTTGCCTATCAATGCAAAAACCTTTATTCAGTTATAAGGGCTAAATGTAGCAAGCCTTTATGAATCATGGCTTATGGTTTCCAGCTTGACTACAATGTAAGCCAAACATGATGTCACGTGGAGCCAATACACAGATCTTCTAGTGCCAGGTAACTTTAAAATTAAGAAATTTGGACTACAATCACGTTTGTGGAGTATTTAAAGGATTCTGGCTACATCCCAGACTTTCACTGTCAGCTAGAATCCTCATTAAGCTTCTTCAGATTATAAGATGAAAATTATGATGCTGATTTCATATATCATAAACAGCTTGCATACATTACATTTGCAAAGTAATTTAGCTTAAATTAAAAATTTTCTACAACAATCAAACTTTATTGTAAATCATTAGCTAGCTTAAAAGAAAAAAATATATGTATTCTGTTATTGCATTTTTGTATTGCTTAGTGTCGTTTAGAAGTATAAGTAAATTTTTTATTTCATTATTTAGTTATTGTCACTTAGTTTGTGGCCCAAAATACTAGCAATCAATGTGGCCTGTGGCCCCATGCCTCTGGAGTTTCTGCCATGCTTAGCATTGTAGCCTTTTTGTTAGGTCACTAGCTTGTGCATGTTCAGGTTGTTCCTGGTAGTTCCATTGGCTCTCCATTAAGTGCTAAGCAAAACTTCATCAAATCTTACTGGTGAAACACCCTTACCACAAAGGCTATTGGAAATTCCAGAAGGATGGAAGGATGGGACAAATCCATATTGTTTATAATTTTTGGAATATGTATTTTTGGCATCTTCCCTTTGTGGATTAATTGTGAATCCTTGAGAGTGGGATGAGGTATTGGGCATGATCCATTCAACCAAAATGTCCAGAAATTTCCATACAAAACTCAGTCCAACTGGAAAAGTCTAGAAAAAAATGGTCCACCTGAAAGGTGGACAACTTTTCCCAGTCAAACCAGTCTGAAGTTTGTTAAATGGATCGCTCCCATTGAAATTGCTATCCACTTTGCAGTGGCGAGAGTGGGCGAGTTTGTGTGAGATAATGCGAGTTTGGGCGAGTTAAGGTGAGATAAGGAAATTTGAACATAATCTTGAGTGGCGAGTTAAGGCAAGTTAAGGCGAGTTTAGGTCCCAGAGTAGGCCTATTGATGATTACTGCACTGTAGACATCACCGCATCACTTGATCAACACAACCTGTATGAAATCTATGATGACGTAATAGTCTTAATCTGGAAGTTCGCTCGGGACATGCCTATGAATGGTACAAAAAGGAAACGAGTATCATGCTATTAGTTACGCTAATATTATTGATAAATGGCTTTTTTCCTAAAGTCAAAATGTTTGTGCTGTGAGAAAACGACAAGCAAAGTAGTCACGCAAGTCATACAATCTTACTCAATCCACGCACAACTAATTTTAGAACAGTCGGTTTTTCCCCTAGAGTAGGAAAAAACGCTGCAAGTACTGCCAAGCTCATGTTTACCTCAACAAATAGTTAATTTTCCTTGAAATCTATTAACTCACTTCGATGAAACAGCAAAATAACCTAAACCAGCAAGAATAAACAATTGCGAATAAATTAATGACCATCACTTCTGGCGAAATAAGATTACGGTGAAAGTAAGTATAATTTTACTTGTCACGTAGTGAAAGCTGCAATGTCAGCGCATAGCTGACGTAATATATTTCTTAGAGTATTTAATTTTCCTTTCGAATTCACTGCTTTGGTAAAACCAAGAGAAAATATATTTTTGACACAATAAAGAAAACAATATCTGTATTAACATTTCCGTGTTTCAACAGCTTTTGGCAAATAAGCATCACAGGTTGCGCGTATGATTCAAAGTCTCGATCACGATTTGGCCGGGTGAAGGTTTGGGTATGGTATGCCTGTCCGTATGTAGTAATTTACATTTGATTTAAACTTATTTGCGTTTCAATACAATTTAAACTTCATGTCCAAAATTTAGTTACATTTAAAGCAAATTTCTATTTAACCTATTTTTCGATGCTAGTTTATTATTTATTATTTTTTATCAATTTAAATTTAACCTTCTCAATAATACACATGAAAAAATTACTCAATAATTCTGATTGTCTGAGAGCAGTGCAGATTAAGTGTAACACCAGTGCAAAAAGTGTAACACCAGTGCAAATTACACATCGTAATTCTGGATTATGATTTGCAGAAAGACAATGAGAAATTTTGTAGGCCAATGATCTCATGTAAAGCAATGACAAACATTTTGTACAGAAACTCTGAAAAAGTTTTCTCGAATGCGTAAAAATGGCTTCAAGAAGCATCTTCCGGCACTTTTTCCTTTTTCCGTGCGAATTTTGTCATGTTTGTATTTATTAATGAAGTAATCATACGGTTTTTCTCATTCAATTTGAAATCAATTTGCACTTGTGAGTTTTTTTAAAAAGCTGAAATTGCACTCACCGAAGCAGCTTGTGCAATTACAGCTTTTTGAAAAACTCACTCGTGCAAATTAATTCCAAATTGAACTCGACTATACAAAATGTCTTTAGTGGTATTATTTTTTCATTATTTCTTTAAAGGAGCATTGTCACCCTATTTGGAAACTTTGTTTCTGCCGCCTGACCTACGGATGGCAAGGATGAAAATGGATTGAAACTTGAAAAATTGGCCAATTTTTTCAAGATTTGATGATATGTCTTCGAAAAATCCTCAAAACATTTATTATGGTTGGCCCTCTCTGATAAAATTCATTTGATTTCTTCGTCGTCACTTTACAGAAGCATTTTGTTTATGAGGAAAGCCTCAAAGTAATGAAGCAATTGACAGAATTGACCTAAAACTGCAAAATCCTTGTGACACTGGCCCTTTGAATTAGTGGTTAAATGTACGAATGTTATATTCTCATTTAGACTTGTAATCATCTTTCAAAGTGTAATACAGTTTTAAAATTGTTATAAATATCCTAATTATTTGACTCACTAATTTTAAATTTATAGATCTTATAGATCTTATTTATTTGTGTTATGTTTTATCTTACTATAAATATCCTAATTATTTGACTTATTTAAACAATAGAGTGTTTCTGTCGAGGAACTATCAGACCGATAGTTCCGAGACATAAACACTCTATTGTCTTTGTTGTTCACCACCAAATTTTCTTCCGCACTCTAGTTCAAAAATCAATTAGACTTCAATTGAATTATTTTCAAAATTTCGATACGAAAGCCGTGAAAGCCAAATATAAAATTTGAAAAATAAAACAGACAAAAGCCCTTACTACAATTTCAGTTGTTTATTTTAGACGAAACCCGCTTGTTTACAACAAAATTTCCGGCGGACGACTACTATCCATCCGGGTATTTTTGGCGGACGACTACTATCCATCCGGGTTTTTTCCTCGGACGGGCACTATGGGCTGATAGTGGCCCTCCGCGGATGAACACTATCGCGTCACGTGATCAATTTAAACCAATAAGAATCGTAGAAAATTTAGTGGTGAACTATAATGATTCATAGATCTTATTATGTAAAGCGCTATTGACCTTTTTATTGTAAAGAGCGCTATATACGCAAATATTTATTTTTATTTATTAATATTATTAAGATTGATTTAATCCTTTATATTTATTTAAATTTAAATTTACAAAATTTTATTTAGTCTTGCAGGACGAGCTCGGCTAGGTCACATGTTCATCATTGGCGGCCATTTTGTTGCTGCGACCATGCGGAGCGAGCGTAGGGAGTGAAGAGTAACATAATCAGGATTTAAGAATATATAGAAAGGGGTATAAACTCTCGATTTCGTCACTTTTACCAGAATGCATTGCATTTAACCAGAGTGTACTTCACCCCTTTTCACTAGAGTGCACTGTGCCACGAACTACACGAGGATGTCACGCCATCTTCTCGAGTAGATTCCAGTGAGAAAGGTTTAACAGTGGTTATGTATTGCTCTGATTTGCCTGTAAAAAGATGTGAAGGAGATCGTGCTTGACTTTCATAACTCTTGCGTTTGTTCTTTGTGCAGTTTGAAAGTTTGTACATCCGGAAGATCAGTTGTGACATCTTAGTTTTGAACTTAGTATCCTTTGTCTAATTCTTAAATCAGTGAAGAGAAATCGTCGTTACTGAATTAGCTTAAGAAGAAATTCGAATAACTTAAACAAACGAAAACCGTAAAACACGCTAATTTCATATATGCTGTTATCTATTCCTTTTCATCTAAACATGAATTTAGGCTAAAGCTTTAGCATTTTCACACATTCCGACGGACGAGTCCTCGGCACAGTCTGTCAACATTCTAGAGACAATGCAAACCAGTACAAAATTTATCAGTTAGATTTCTGCTCCTACAATTTCCACATCTTTTGATTTTCACGATCTGGTGAAAGGGAGGTTCAGTGATGTGCATCGTTTTATGTGCAGACATAGTTCAGGTCACTATGTGCTTAAGCATGCAGGCTTTTCCCTACTTCCTCCAGCGTTGCTTCGAACCCAAGACGACATCCTAGTTATTAAGCGAACAGATTCATCTGCAAACTGCAAGCTTCTTTCAGATCTGTCAACACTTTTTACAGGTCGCTCTCAAATTTTCTTGTTAGTTCGACTGACCCGCTACAGAGGCCAGCAGCGATGTTCTTTCCGAGGCATTCCTTCAGCACGCCTGAGAGTTTCATTGATCGTCGCTGCTGAACGACTGGCATTCACAGCCGGGTTCGAAGCAGTGCTGGAGGATGAAGAGAAAGGCCTGGATGCTCCCCTTAGTTATTCCGACACTACCTTTGGTGCCTTCGCCGATATTTACTAACACGATGGTCGGTTGTTAGGGCTTTACCTCCCGCAAGTATATTAAATTCAATATTTGGGTCACAGAGGAGAACTTTATATTTTAAATGAAGCAAGACATTAAAACATCTTAATTTTTACCACTGAAAAGGTATTTTTGACTTTTCTGGAAAGTATGATGACGTAAATGGTACCCATTTTTAGTAACAATGCTAAATATTTGAAAAGCAGTGTTCAAAACGGTACTCGCATTCTTCTCGCAGAAAAACAATATTTACAGTGAAAACCCCATCTCAATCGGTTAAAATTGCTTAGAGTTAAGGTAGGTAATAGGCAATTTCCGAATTACCTCAGGCCTCTTTTTCGAAGCGAGTTTTGGTGCTCATCTTTTCATATGCAAAATCAATCTTCATTCACATGAAAATGAGTTCAATTTGCGTGTGAATGAAAATTGATTTGCATATGAAAGGATGAGCACCAAAACTCGCTTCGAAAAAGAGGCCTGAGGTAATTCGGAAATGAATGATGTAACAGAGAATTAACTCTGAAGTGTAAATTTTAGTGCTAAGTTAACCATGAATAACCCACCGCCGAATAACCCATGAATAACCGCCGAGTAACCCATGAACAACCCACCGAATAACCCATGAATGACCCTAGATTTTTTCTTTACCTCGTGTGGTTCCCTGATTCCCTTTACTAGGGCTAACGCCCAGTGGGTTATTCATGGTTAACTTAGCACTAAAATTTACACTTCAGAGTTAACTCTCTGTTACATCATTTGTGTTCATAGTGCTACGTGGCACAACATTCACATGTACCCTTACTAATTCGCATAGAATTCTATGCAGAAAACTATTATCAAGTTTTTACTATTTCTTTCCGAAATGTTTTTTCTAATTCCAAATTTGGTCATCATATATGACATCACAATAGCAGTCACATAGGGTGAAACAATAAATAAATATCAACTTACGTGCCTACCAAGTTTCGTTACATTTAATAAATCCTACTTCTGTCTATGACCTAGAACTCTTAGTTTTGGAAGGAAGGGGAGGAAAAGCCCTAGCAACCGACCACCGTGTAAAGATGGGCCGATACCGATACCAAATATTCGGCGATACCAAGGCACGATCGAAAAAAATAGATACCAATGAGAAGTATCGATGCTTTCGATGCTGCACGTGACCTGTCCACGCTTTGTCTCCTGAGCCTGTGTTCTTCTGGTCAGCACCAAAAGCAAAGAACGCAGTCTTGTGCAGTGGACAGTGTGTTTAATGTTGAGCAGGACAATGATATCGTTAATAATCCGAAATTTTTTACTTATTTTTCTGTGTTGTTGATTTCAACAAGAAAATGCTGAACAATGATCACCATTTAAAGTGTGAGAGAGCCTTGTACTTGGTCAACCAGATCACGTGACTTACCTGTTAACTGACTCAATGATGTCACAGTATCGGTATCGAAATCGAAGAAACAAGTCAGTATCGTACTCGGTATCGTACTCGGTATGGTTCTCGGTATCGTATCGATTTGAAAAAACGGTATCAGTCCATCCTTAATATTTGCTGACAATACATTTAAAAACAAAATGGCCGCCGATGATGAACATGTGACCCACACGCGTGACCCTGGCCGAGCTTGCCCCAGGAATATTAAATAGAATCTGGCAGTTTAATTTGAAAGTTTAAATTTAGATGAATAAAAAAAGATTAAATCAAACTTAAGAAATTTAAAGAAATAATGCATTAATGTTTAAAAGGTTTTAAATGGATAAAAAGATTAATAAAATAATGAACTAGTATCGAATAAAAAGAGATTTCATTAATAATAAACAGAAAACAGAAAAAAACGAGCGATAAAAACAGACTTTTCGGAGTAGTCATGATTCCGTTATCAGGAAAAAATTGCAAATTACAGCATTTAAAGGTCAAATGAATCAAAATTTATATGTGTTTTCTTTTGAGTCTAGTATGTTCATTAAGTATAAACTAAACATATTCTGAAGTTTCAAACGAATTGGACGAAGCAACAACGAATTGGACGAAAACAGTTTCTTTAAGCTTTCAATGTTTTAACCCCATCTGCCATTACGTACCATTGTTATTTGAGTCTCTAGACATTGGTTGCAACGTAGCAATTCATGATTGCTGTTTGTGAGTAATTATGAGAATGGCGGAGAGAGAATTGTATACATAATAAGGACGGATTCCTCTAAAAGTTCGAGCAATAAGTCCAAAAATTGTTTACTAAAAATCTACTCATAGCACGGTAACGTTTGGAACACTATTTAAAACAACTCTTCATTTCTCTAAGTGACCCCGTGATTAAATTCTTGAGCATTCTCGAGAAAGTA
Organism: Catalaphyllia jardinei; assembly: GCA_022496165.2. Lineage (NCBI taxonomy): Eukaryota > Metazoa > Cnidaria > Anthozoa > Scleractinia > Caryophylliidae > Catalaphyllia > Catalaphyllia jardinei. The sequence goes on along the minus strand of JAEMPF020008498.1, from coordinate 14,216 downwards.
AATGTCAAACCTCGTAAGAATGCTTAAAGCCCAATTATTGCTTAACTAACGCGAAAGGACGTCTGTTTCAATTGAAACATGGATAACTTCAAGCTCAATTTTCTCTCGCGGGATCAGCTTGAGAGCTCAAGTCTCGATAAGCTCTTCTTAACTGCATTCAAAATATTACCATGCCATGAGGGTTTTGGCCGGTAACGGCTTAATTTTTGCCATTTTTGCTCGAATGTTCTGGGGAAGTGATGTGAGTTGTTTGGAAATCTGTCCCCCACTCTGACTCTGACTTTCCTTGTAGCCTCTTCCAGGCGTTCAGTTACGCCCACGCACCCACCCACATCTAATGAAACTGCTATAATTCCAAAACAATTATGGTCAAAGCTTACATATTCAATCAGTCGTGCTTTTGCCAGGATTGGTAAAAGTGAGAATAAATAATTAATATCAAGGGTGGAAGATATCGAGATTATTTATGATTTTTATTGGTCTGTTCTGTATCAATTCAGCCTTGCATTCAAGCTGTCATGAATATATCATAAATATAAGTTTATCAGTGCTACAAATGGCCAAAGTCATATGTTAATTATAGCTTAACGGTTATGTGAATAGAAAGTGTTTTGCACGTGTTGTTTAACCTCTTTTCTTTTGCCCGCGGAAACGAGGCAGGAAGGTGGAAGGAGCGCGCAGGGGCTGGGGGGGGGGGATTTAGTACCAAGAGAGGACATAACGCAACACGTACGTCACTACACAGCCAACAGCGCCAAAGCGAGATGACTAACTGTGTACACTTTCCATTATTTCAGAAACGTTTTTTGAAAATGTTAACTTCCGTGACAGCTCTGCTGTTAATAAATTTATTACCAGCGAGCTTGAACTTGACGAGCCCAGCAGGGATGATTTTTCCCAGGTTGTACACCTTCTGTGCCAATACCTCGAACATAATCTGCCATCCTTGAGCAAAAATAAACTCATTAAGGTAAGAGTTACCGCCTTGTGTATTGAATGTTAATTTAAGTAAATGTTCATAAAAAAGTGCGGCGGGAGGGGGGTATTAAAAGTGGAATTTCAAATAGTGAAAGTATCAAAAATGTCATTACAGAATAGCTCCAGTGAAAAACGTCACACGAGAAAATGCCAATGAGCGAAAACTAAGACAGAGAGCCAGCATGCCTAAGGGCTGTCAATCAAGTAATCCCCAGTGTATCTCGTTTTCAAAGTATTGTTCTAGCTCTGGCTGCTCAAATTTTGTCCTATTCATTAGAGAAGAATAGAAGAAATTATAGACAGAACGTTTCAGGTGGTTTGGAAATGGGTGGGAGTTGTCGCGCACGGACCACGGGAATCAAAATCGAAATTCAACGGTTCACAGAAATTAAAATAGACTTCTCATGAATCACGCACAATTCAGCGTATGATTTTCAGGTACTTTTCACCCATGTAGTAGACCATAGTACTGCAAAACGGACGTGTCGACCATCATCAATTATTGCATCCACACGAAATAATTGTTTTTCACGCTCTAAAATAATAAATTTACAATTCTTCACAACTAAATTCCCTAGTCTGCTCAAACAGAGCTGGTTACACTTAATTAGTTGCAGCTCTTAGTAGTGCGTTTTGCAAGAGACAATATCTTTGTCAGTAGTTTCACTGGTCTCATAAGGCAATCACATAGCTGCTACACAATGAACTGTTCACGTGTGTGGCCGGACATTTCTGACCCGCCGACCTTTACTTGTCTTTATGCCACGAAGAAAGATCAGTACATATCTTCATCATCGCTCAGGTCTTTCTTCCACTTGTTCGCAGTCATGGTGAATACGGCAGTGTTCTTCTCTAGGAGATTATTAATGCGCTGATGCTCTTCTAGGGGCACCTTGTCATTCTGCTCTTTTATGGTGTTGAGTTTTATCCCTGCTACTCGGATGTTGTCTGTAATTTCTGCTACGGGCACTTCCGAACCGTTGTCAAGGTTTGGTGGAAGGGCATGTTGTCGTTTCTTGTCATTTGTCTAGGATTCCCTAGTTCTTTGACAACATATACAGTTGCGGTGTGGCGTACACCATTTCTTGACAGTAGGGTTGCTGCTATTTCATCATGGACCTGTGGTATAAGCGCATAATCTGTCTTTTGTAGGCTGCAAAGGTCCCTTTTCCGCTTGACATTGTTGGTTTTCAGTGTCACGCCATTCAAAATATTGGTCCGAAACTCTGGAATTCAATTCCGAACATGTTTAGAAAAATAACGAATTTTAAGTCATTTAAGAGATCCATTAGACAAGTTGACCTAGTGCAATTTTTATAATCTAGATGCTTTTTATTGAATTTTGTAATTATTTAGATTTAAGATATAATTATTAAGATTTTAGTATTATAATTTTAATTATAGTATATTCCATATTTTGTTTTGTAATTCTTAATTTTATTATGTTTGTGGAATACCTGTAAATTAGCGAACGTGCTTTCGCAGACCCCGACTTTGGTTCCGTCTGTGAGGGCACGTCATTGTTGTAGCTAAGTGTATTTTCACAATAAACCTGTGTTGTATTGTATTGCATTGCATTGCGTTGCATTGCATTACATTGCATTGCATTGCATTGCATTGCATTGCATTGCATTGCATTGCATTGTATTATTGTATTGTATTGTGTTGTGTCGTGTCGTGTCGTGTCGTGTCGTGTCGTGTCGTGTCGTGTCGTATCGTATCGTATTGTATGAAAATAAAAAACATCAAAACCGTTCAATAGATTAAGTTCAGAATCTGGGAAAAGAAAGAAGGTACATATGCAAAGACTCTCACCAAAATTCAGGTCACAGAAATTTTTCTTATGGAAGATATGCGGGAAAACCTGTTCCCAAAATTAATAGAGATTTTGTGTGGAGACGCCATGTTGGTGCCCATCTAAATGGGTATCAACGTGGCGGCCGGAAACCAGCAGAAACATCTGTCACTGAGTTTTGCTACAAAAGTGTGAATTTATCTCTCGAAGAACTCAAAAACGTAACAGTAATACTTAATTTTAATGCAAGAACTGTTCAGAAAGCCGAATTCCCCGAAATAAGTCACTTTTTAAACCAACATCACAGCTCTCTTGCCCGTCATGTAAAGACCACGTCACGCAAAAGTTTAGAAATTCAAGCGTAGTCTATCACTAAACCAAGAACCCATTGGTAGTTAAAATTTGCATGAATACTAGTTTTTAGCTGCTCTTATACATCATGAAAGTAAAATCTCACAAGGATCATTAGTTCTGTAGTTTGATAGCTGCAGTTGACGACAATGATGCACAGGGAGACAGTGTTGTCGTGTTGGCTGGTATGAATATGGCCGACTTCGACATTGTCTAGTGAGGTCGGTGAGTCTTGTCATGCTGCATTTCCCTGCCATCACATGTGATACAGTTCCCTCGCTCTAATCTTCTGTGTACATATTGCTCGTGGTGTTCAAACTGGTGCTTGCTTTGATAGTTCCACTTGCATTGCCGTACGTGATTGTTCCTAACATAGAGCAGCTTTCATGAGGGCTTGATAATCTAGATCGTTTGCGAATGCTTCCTAACGGAGACGCTCGTCTGATGTGCCGAAAATTGCCGCATTTTCATAGCTCTTTCCTTCCTACTGGCTTTCTGTGAATTGACATTGGGTATAGCTAGTTCTTCGATTTCTTTTGTAAATGCTGCTATCGACTTCGTATCGTTGGGCGTACATCAATTTAAAAACAGTTTTTATTGCCATTGTAATAAACTCAGCTTTGATAAACAATCGGCAACTCTAGGATTTAATACACGAGTGCACAAACAAACTGTTCACTAGCTTTCCACGTTGTCTCGTTTTCCGGTGAAGGCGCCTTGATAAATTCTGTGCCACAAATGAATCCATGACTGCAATTCTCTAAAATTATGGTACCTTAAAATGACTAAAGTGCTTACTTACAGTAAATATCAGAGGTAAATTTCGGCCTGTTGGCAAAGAACTTGAACTGTAAACATAATTTGTCTATGGTTTTTCATTTGACTGTCGTTTGTTTGTTTGTTTTCTTTTTTTTTTAAATTAAGCTTTATAGATTTGGCCCCCGCTACATTTAGATTTAATATTGGGCGGCTCTAAAATAGAAAACACGAATAAGGTAACAAATGCAATCTTACTCCTTCATCAGTCTTCTAACATTATTGTTTTTAAGTGTATTTATGTGTAGATATGTATATTTTTGTATCTTTGATTTGTTTTTCCAGCTTACACTTTTAAGGTTTAGTTCAGCAATGCACTCGGGCGCCTTCTATCAAATAAGTTATAGCAAAAATATATGACAAACATGGATTTCATAATAGGATCGATTAATACTCGGGGACTGGGAGACAGGTTTAAGAGACGAGAAATTTTCAACTGGCTCAAATACAAAAAAATGTCTGTATACTTTATCCAAGAAGCCCATTGTATGCAGGACAATACACATGATTGGAGAGCTGAGTGGGGCTACCAAGCATTATTCAGCTGTTGTTCCAGTAACAAGGCAGGTGTAGCCATATTATTCAACAATAATTTCAGCTTTCAACTCTTGAAGGCTTATACTGATCCCAAGGGACGATTCATAATATGTGACTTGACTACAAATGGAAAATACATAACCCTAGCAAATATATACGCTCCAAACGAAGATGATCCAAATTTCTTCACCTCTGTTTTTAATCGGCTGCTCGATTTTAAATGCGAGGAGATAATTGTGGGTGGTGACTTTAACCTAGTACTCGACGTTAACAAGGATAAAAAAGGTGGTCTTGCCAGATCCCATAAAAAGTCACTGGAAGTGATAAACGATTTCTCTGAAAACCTGGACTTGATAGATGCATGGAGAGTGTTAAACCCTGAGATTTCCAGATTCACGTGGCGACAAAAAAACCTGAAGTTCACTGTAGGCTCGACTTTTTCCTAGTGAATCAGACTACTTTTTGTAACATCGTCAGTGCCGACATATTACCAGGATACAAAACGGATCATTCCATGATTACATTACAAATCTCGCTGCATTCCAACAATAGAGGGCGGGGAACTTAACACCTCTTTCAAAAATGACATTGAGTATGTTAATCGGAAATTAATTATAAATCAAACCAAGGCTGAGTATGTGCAAGATGATACTGTTAACCCTAATTTACTATGGGAAATGGTTAAAATGAAAGTGAGAGAGGAGTCCTTGAAATATGGAACTTCTAAGAAAAAGAAACTAACGAAAAAAGAGGAGGAAATAGAACAAGCAATTGCAAATCTTGAAAAATGTCTTTCTGAATTTAAAGGTGATGAAACTCAAAGACAAAAAGTGTGGTCGGAACTTGAAACAAAGAAACGCGAACTAGAGGCAATAATAGAATATCGGACAAAAGGAGCAATTTTAAGATCTAAATCTCAATGGTACAATGAAGGTGAGAAAAACACCAAATACTTTCTCAATCTCGAAAAGAGACATTGTAAACAAGGAAAATAACCCAGCTTAAAGTTAATGACAACGACCTCATCTGTACAGACAAAGAGATCTTAAAGGAATGTGAATCATTTTACCGAAATCTTTACAGTTCTAAAGTAGTTACTGAAAACCAAGACGGGGCTTTCTTCTTTCCACAACAAAAAGACAGAACGCTTTTGAATAACGATGAACAATCTCTCTGTGAAGGAGAATTAAGCATTAAGGAATGTTTAGAAGCGCTGAAAAGCATTGTGCCAGATAAATCCCCAGGAACCGATGGTCTACCCTGTGAATTCTACAAAGTGTTTTGGAAGGATGTGGCGGAAATTTTGGTAAACTCTTTTAATTATTCCTACGAAATAGGAAAGCTCTCAATATCACAAAGGAGGGGTATTATTAAACTCATACCAAAAAAGGATGCTAACCTTACTTTAATAAAGAACTGGCGACCTTTAACGCTTCTGAATTGTGATTACAAAATAGCGACAAAAGCTATTGCAAGCCGCATCAAAATGGTTTTGCCAAAGCTTGTTTCCAACGATCAAACCGGTTTCATTAGAGACAGATTTATCGGAGAAAATATTCGTTTAATAGATAGCGTTATCAAATATACGAAAGCGAAAAATATGCCGGGATTGCTCCTTTTTCTTGATTTTGAAAAAGCCTTTGATACTCTAGAGTGGCCCTTTATTCGCAAAACCTTCGAACACTTTGGTTTCGGCCCATCATTATTGAACTGGTTAAAAGTATTTTACTGCAATAGTGAAAGCTGTATTTTAAACAATGGATGGGCAAGTAATTTCTTTGAGCTTAGTCGGGGGGTTAGGCAAGGTTGCCCTCTGTCACCTTATCTATTTATTCTTTCTGTAGAAGTACTCGCCAATGCAATTCGCCAAAAAAAGGAGATTCGCGGCATAAGTGTAAAGGACAAAGAAATTAAACTTAGCCAATATGCAGATGACACGACCCTTATTTTAGACGGCTCCGAAGAATCCTTTCTAGAATCCTTGAAGATAATAGACTTTTTTGGTAATATATCTGGCCTCAGACTTAATAGTAAAAAGACAGAAGCTTTGTGGATTGGTGCAAGCGCGGATTGGGATTTTAAACTTTGTCCTCAAAAGGACTTCAAATGGCCAAAAAAAAAAGTCAGAGCGTTGGGGGTATGGTTGTCAACAGACCCCGATGTAACTATATCTTTGAACTACAAAGATAAAATAGAAAAAACTAAGTTGATTTTGGGATGCTGGAAACTTCGCAGACTCAGCCTTTTAGGAAAAATAACTGTTTTAAAAAGCCTTATAGCTTCTCAACTAGTTTACATTTTTTTCTCCTCTTGAAACAAATCATGCAGCAATAAGAGATACAAATGTAATGTTTTATAACTTCTTATGGAATGGCAAAGGCGACAAAATAAAAAGAAATATAATGATAAATGATTACTCAGAAGGGGGATTAAAAATGATTGATATAGCTTCATTTAATCGATCTCTTAAAGCCACATGGATAAAAAAGTATCTAGATAAGGAAAATTGTGGAAGCTGGAAAAGTTTTTTTGACTCGGAACTTGAAAAATATGGAGGTGAAGTAACACTAACTGGAAATCTCAACACAAAAGACAGTCGCAACATTATCAAAGTATCAGATCCTTTTTTCAGAGAAATCCTTGAAATCTGGTCAGAAGCCAATTATGAGGAAAACATTTTGTCGGATTATCACCTTCGGTCATCGCCCTTATGGTATAATGGGACTAAGGCCAGATAACTCTAAAAATAAACTTCAGATTAACTTCTGGTGCTTAAACGCTAAATATTATATTTGGCTATGTAGACAGAAAAATGTCCTCCAAAACTAGACAATTTTTTACAGTATTTAAAACATATCTATGAAATAGAAAACAATAAAACTACAATCGCCTTAAAAAAGTGGGAGCCTCTGTTGGCTCTTTTGTAATCTCTTGACAACTTGATCCTAGTCCCCTGAAAATGAAAATGAAAACGACAATGAAGGAAAAGAAACAAGGGGCGTATATACCATATACCATGTATAACTTTTTCAGTCCGAATTTTAGAATCAAAATTACTATCACGAGTAAGCTGGCACTTTATTTACTTTTTTTATTATTATTCTTTTTTCTTTTAATGTATTGTAAGTAATTTCGATTTCGTTGTGCAAGAATTGTAAGTCGGGTACTTGAAGTAGATTGTAAATATTGTAATAAGTGTAAGTATTAGTATTGTTAGTAGAGTGAGTAGGTGTATTGTATTGTAAGTAATGCAAATAGTATAAGTGTTAGTATTGTTAGTGGCGTAAGTAATAAGTATTGTAAAAATTAAAACTAAATAAAAATAAACGAAAAAAAAATATATATCTCAGCTTAAGGCAAAATGTTTCACTTGATTAAGTTCTGCGGTTAGCTTACTCGTCGACGCAAATCACCACTGAATTTTTCTAAAATCTCATCTCTGCTATAGCGTCATAGTAACTAGGGGAACGTCAGGTAGCATTTCACTTGCTTTATACGAAGTACAGGTCGCCAGTGGAGATCACCGCGCTCTAAGTTAGGGTCAGGATCGACAATTTGCCGGTCCATTTGGGACACTCAGCGATAAAGGTACGAATAATGGCTGAAGGGTTAACTTACAGTTCTTAAAGAGTAATAAAGATGTCAGTGAACTCGAAGACTTAGTAGTTTGACTCAGTCAAAGGAACGTGCAGATTTGTCAAAACATTTTTTGATTCAAACATTAATTTCCCCCGAAAAACAAGGTAAAATGCGATGCAGTCATAGTCCACTCCTGCCTACTTCTCCAACTGCAGTTCAATGATTACGACCTGCAGCGTGCTTGTGTGTTTATTAAGAACCACAAATAAATAGCTACAACGTCGAAACCTCAACAATCTTAATCGCTTCGTTGTAGGACGTAGGCTTTGTTCACTATTCATTTACACGTCTTTCGACTACAAAAATGGAAATGCGTTGAATTTACCGTGTAATTTCCTCACCTACAGTTTCGACCGGGTCTTGGAGGACTTGGAGGATCGTTTACGCCCAGAATAGTCAGATGGCTTCCGCTTTTCCCAAATTCGTGTCTTATGCAGTACCTTGACAATGTCAAGCTTTCCACTAGAGATAGAGAAGTATATCTAGGCCAAGAAAATTTCTAGGTTCAAGTTTGCAGTAGCGGCGAACCCGAAATGGAAGAAATCCTTCGTGGCTTGGACTTTGTCTCGTTTATTGTGTAGTTTCTATCCTACACACCCTGTATTGCTACAGCGCCCAATGGCACATGTTCCCTGCAATTTACAACGCTTTTGACACACACTATGGCATGTTCGCATATATTCTTCTAATGCCGTGATTTCACGAGAGAGGGCATACTACGGTTACTGCTTACCGAGGTTTCGTAACTAAATCGCTGTTATTAGAGTTGCTGTTTACACGGAACTAATTAACTAAAGTAGGCCGCATACAACGGGCGGTTGGAGGTTTTCTCGGGAAGCAAGTGCTGCAATGTTGCACAGAAACTATTGGCGAATGCAGGTCGTTGTCAATTTGCAGGTGGTGATGTCGACCCAAACCCTCCTTAAATGTAAAGCTCTGTAGATGAATGGTGGCAAGAAAATTTTGATAACTCACCGAGCCTCTTTCCGCAAAACACCTGAAACGGCATCTGCCGCGGAGCACGGGCTACGTAAACGTTTAACGGTACTTCTTCTTATTCAGGGCCGCTCTGACAATTTAATATCTTTTCCATTGACTTCGATTATGATTTTTTTTCTCTCTCTCTCTCTTTCCCTCTTGGGTAGGTCTTCTTTTAGTTGCGCCTGCCTGTACACCGCTACCAAGCTAGTGAACTTCCAACAGAAAGGAAACACTTACGGTACTTGACGATGAAAGGGAAACTGCAGTCCAGGATTTTTTTATTTTTGCGTAAACATAAGTTAATTTAGCCGCTTTGCCCGTTGACTTGAAGCCTACCTATATCAGAAGGAATCTTTCTCTTACACGCTGAAGGCCTGAACACTTGCTGCCAAGATGTTGCGACAACGGCTGCTTTTCCTCAGTTGCCGTCGGTTTCTGAGCTAAACCATGCCCGATGAGGCGTTGAACTGTCGACAAACCTAGGTTTATTACTGTGTTTACACGACTAAAAACTCCACTTCAGTAAAGTAAAAACAAAACCAAGGTAAACATCTCTTGTGAAAACACGGGCTAAGAAACAAAACATTGTTGTTCCCGAAATGACGTCAAGAAGCCAACTCGTCACATTCTCCGCTACTCCTCGGTCGTGAGCATGGAAAAGGGCAAATTTACAAACTTTAAAAATTCATACAAAACTAAAAAAATAGCTACAATGATAATATTTTCACAGTGGTAATCAGGAGAAAAAGGAAATTTATATCAGTGAAAAACCGAACATTCGAGGGTTAGTGGAACTTCAAAGATTGTTCAAGGACAAACTTAGCGACAGATACTTAAGGGTAGTCTATATCCAGTTTCTACCCCCAAGATTTTGAGAAACTATGCTCTCAGAAATGCCTTTTTCTCCGTTGTGGGAGTATTTTTGTAGGTATTTGCTTATTAGGGACTCAAGCAAATCGCTACGGTTGGCGCTGATACGGCTGCCGGAAATATATAGCACGAAGTTGTTTTTCTTCGGCTAAGTTTGCTTTGAGGGTTTAATGCAGATGCTTTATATCTAGATAACTATACGATGCTATTTTGCTTCTGGAAGTATTGAGGGTTTTCACATGATGTCACTAAAATTCAAACTACTAAACTATTGGTTCTTGCAGATTTTACCTTCATGTTGTATAAGAGCAGATGAAAACTAGTATTCATACAAATTTTCCCTTCGGCTGGGTTCTTGGTTTTGTGATAGACTACTCTTGTATTTTTAGGATTTTAAATGACGCTGCATTCACATGACGGCCAGGAGAGCAGTCATGTTGGTTAAAAAGTGACTTATTCGGGGAATTTGGCTATGTTAACAGTTCATGTATTAGAAAAAGTATTACTTTAATGTTAATGAGTTTCTCGAGAGATAAATTCACGCTTTTGTAGCAAAACTCAGTGACAGATGTTTCTGTTGGTTTCCTGCCACCATGTTGGTGCCCATCTGGATGGGCTCCAGCATGGCGTCTCTATAAATTTGGGTAAAACATTTCTCCGCGTATCTTTCTTTGGAAAAATTACTGTGACCTGAATCTTGGAGAGGGGCTTTGCATATTTACCTCTTGTTTTCTTCAAGATTCTGGACTTTATCTATTGAAAGGTTTTGATTTTTATTCTGATCTATTTTAAATGGCGCGACACTAAAAACCAGCAATTGATATATTAGTGTTCTTCACTTTATATTCTTTTAGATTTTTGTCTCTGAAATAATACATTTCATCCATAAACTGTTCAGCGTTGCTGTACAATGTGTATGGCATTCTCTTTCGCTCAGAAATAATCTGTCTGTCTTATGTTAGGAAGCCGTATAACGGAGTGAACCCTATTTGGCTGTGAGAAACTAAATAAAAGAAATTTTAAACTCCTTGGCCCATGTTTCTGACATCTTTGTATTTCACTTTCCTAAACTTAAAATTTGGCAGACCACCGAGACGTACTCTCTCCAGACCTTCTCAGTCACGGCAGCCGTAGTACTAGACACCAGCCGTAGTGATTTGCTTAAACTCCCTATTATCTATGGGACTCAGACTTTCAGACGGTCATGATGTAGTGTCGAGACAGATCCCGAAAAGGAGACAAAAAACTTATTAAATTACACAATTCTTTAAGGACGCAACGTGGCCGAGTGGTTAGTGCGCTGGTATATAATATATGCTGCATATATTGCTAATACATATCCCTCGTTTTTTCAACACAATTCAGGGAGGTTCTGTTGGAAAGGGAACAGCTGTCAGGAACAAAGCAGACATCGACTGTGTGGTTTTTCTCAACAATGTGAAAACCATGAAAGAGCACAAACGTAATTTGCCTAAAACAAAGAAACGCCTGAAGGCGTGCCTAAACCAGAGTCCCTATGAAGACCAAATCACCTTTGAAAAACAGACACCCTTCGCCGTCAAATTCAATTTTTGTCTGGATTCGTCTCGAGAATTTGACATTGATTTGCTGCCGACATTTACAACTGAACAATGTCCAGGTAAATTAGGATTTTCTGAATCATGATGCTTTAACCCAACCTCAATACGAGTCCATTGTATGCCGTCAGCCGAGTAGAAAGAGTCCCCTTTTGGCCAGCCTCCTTGGTAGTTGCAGCTTATAGTCTATAATGAAGTCTATTTGATTGCAATTGTTTCGGAGAATACATAAACTTTTGAACCATGTGAATTAACTGTGTGTGTGGCGTGACGTTGAATGAAGCCAAGTTAATCAGAGTGATTTTTTTTTTCACTTTGCAGAACAACTATACAAAGAAATGATGAAGTGTTCAAAAAAAGACAAGCGTTATTACTCAGCACATTTTGTGACCTTACAAAGAGAGTTCGTCAAGGGTCAAGCGTCGATCGTGAAAAACCTAATCCGCCTTGTAAAGTACTGGCGCAAAACCTGCATTGAAGACAAAAGCAGTGGTACAACTAGACTGCCGTCTTCGTATCCGCTGGAGCTCATCACCATAGCCTGTTGGGAGCAGGCTGGAGAACCATCATCATTTGACATTCGGGCCGGTTTTAAAGCTGTTCTCCAACAGTTGGTCGATTATTGCCAAATGCAGTTCATTTGGTATAATAACTACGATGAGGCTACCGCTGAGAGTGCTAGCGGAATCAAGGGAATGAAGAGGAAAAGGTTCGTTTGTGTTCCTGTACAGGGAATATTGCAGGCCAGACCCAGGTCCCCGGGGGTGCCCATTAATAGCTACGGGGGTGAACATGGTACCTTCCAGGGGTTCAAAGTTGTAAATTGATACCTCTTACCGTGCTAAAATCAAGGATGACCACCGGTATAGTTATCCCAGTACCGTTTACTCTGCTGGACTCAAAAGTGTTAGGGGAAGCATTTGCCAGTAAAATTTTGTGATATTCTTTATTGCCATAAGGAAATGGCGAAAATGTCACTCTACACCAGTAATGAGTTTCATAGGGGTGAAAATGAATTTGGGCCACACACACAAAACTAGTTTTAGGGGTTGTTTTTAAGATTTCTGAAAATCACCCTCTTATGCACTGTAATATGGGAGGACCCCCACCGGTAGCAAGGCAGCCTAAATGATATCAAGATGAGCGCTAAGGCGACATATGAGGGTTGTCTAATACTCCGACAAATTCAGTTAGCATTGTATTGTATTATATCCACATAACAATAGATTAACAATAGATTAACAATACAATACAGTTGAGAACGACGCAAAACAATAGAATACAATACAATGCTATGCATAAGTTTGTCAGAGTATTGGACAAGTATGCGACATATATAGAACAGCACTAGGCTCAACAATTTTTGTAGAACAAGACGCTTTAGGAAGCGTAACTGGGTTGCATTTATGATTATAGTTAATATTTTAGTTGAATTTGAAAAAGGAAGGCATGGGAAACATGCATATAGAAACCAAGATATTACAGAGATAATGTCATACACAGTAAAATTTGAATGTGCAAAATAGAAGATGTAGAAAAATGAAAGAACCAACGAAAAGCTTAGGCAATTGAAAGTTTTGTCAATGTGAACGTGTTATGATCAAGCCGACTTCCCTTTGGGCGATCAGAACGGTGGTTATCTTCGTTTTTGTAGCATGAAGCGTGTAGGAGAATTTCTACTCCTCCTAGGATAGAATGCTAGTCCATCGCAGGGTTACCCAGAGCAGTAGAATTGCCAGTACCTAGCTATTTATACACATGGGTGAAAAAAAGGTACTGCGAGAGTTAAGTGTCTTGTCCTATGTTAGACCTCGAATCAAGACCGCCTATTCAGCAGCAAATAAGTTCGCCAGATAACCTAGGTAAAGAATAGTACAATTCTTTTCCAATGTTCATGATATTTTGGAAGTCTCTTGAAAGAGACAATGCTGTTCCCATGGCTAAAAGACATGACAACACACTGGGATCCTGCATTCAACACAAATAATTTGACATTATCCTGACTTTAATTAATATTAAGGTGCTTTAATTGTTTTACTCCCTTTAACCGTACCGGTTGTTTTTCTACATCCCGAGAGAGTTCGAACTTAATTGGTTTACCCAGTCACCAGTGATTAAGATTCTTAGAGACAGTTTGCAATGAGTGAAACTTTTCATTCGGAAGCTTACATAAGCCTATTCCTCGTGATATTTTCTCACTTTTTCTTAGCTCTGTTGGGCAGCAGTTTCGTCTACATTTGACTGCAGCGTTCGAACCGACCTTTAAGAAGTTTCTACTAAATCCTATCCCTGCCACTAGATGGATTTGTCTTCGGTGGCCCCGAATTCAACTCCTCCACGCCTTGTAAATAGCCAACTAGTCAGCCTCCCACCTATTGGGATTCTTAACTTGTTATGTTTAATTTGTATCATATTTGTTTGTTACGTGCATTTGATCATATTCACATGGAATTTGCGCGATA
>JAEMPF020010969.1:0-13534 GCA_022496165.2 Catalaphyllia jardinei | reverse complement strand
TTCAGGAAACGCAATCAAAATGGTCGAATACAAACTTATATCGTTCGCGACTGGCATAGCTTTGCCGAATAATTCTTGAAACTTTAGTAATAAAGATAACATACAAACAAAACCAAAATTATGCGAATTTGGTCGCTGTGTTGGGAAAGCAAAGCTATTTTTTGTCCAAAAAATGTCGTCTCGGTTACTTGGCTAAATGGTTTATATGAGAACATTTTTATCCAACTGATCAAAACCCTGAGGAAACTAACCACAAAAAAACCGTTACCAAAAACCGAGATCTCGGTAACCGGGCCAGCCTGGCCTTTCATATGAACACATCTGAATTTTTACAAAGAAAAGAGTGGCGAGACGAGAGCTCGGAAATCTAACCAGCCCGGTTGCCCATTGTGCGGTAGAACGAGTGCATCGAACACGTAAAAATGAACGAGCGCGCTTTCTATAAGATCGAGTACAATGAGCTCGATATCGTTCTTTTGTAGAACGCGCTCGTCATTTTTGACGTGCTCGTTGTACTCGATTTCGTGTGCTGTGCCCAGATGGAATCACTGATCCATTGTTACCCGCCTTAAGGCTACACGTAAAAGCCAACATCCGATTTGCTGAGTTGAAATAGACCGTGTAGGTTTTGTTCTCATTGATGCGTTTCAATCAGAAATTAGAATTTTCTACTCTTTTCTAGTTAATTTTTCTGGTTCTAGAAAATTAGATTGTGGTTAGTTTCCTCCGGAATTTCAGTGGGTTTAAGTTTTCCGATGCTTACAAAGAAGAAAGCTCCCGACATAAACAAGTTCCTTGGGACGAAAAACTATTGGTCTATGCCTTTTCGAACCTTTGATGAAACTTGGCAATTTTTCCTCGTTAACGCACAGTTATCCAGTTGATATATTGTGCTTATTATAGCAAAGAAAGAAACAAGAAATTTATTTCATTTTTACAAGGCTTTCCTTGTTGAAGAAATTCTAAAGCAAAGCTAGCTAGCTAAATATGTATAAATTAGAGTCCAATATCCACTTCTTCAGGGCGTTGCTCTAACTTTGAATAAAATATTTGTACCTAATTTTTGGCCACAATCATTCTTTTATCAAGCCCACCGTTTGTGCCTGGTTTAAGGGAAATCAGCTTATTGAGCTTTATGGGGTTTTGATTAATTTTCGCATTGACTTACTCTTGAAGCCTCTTCATATGAGTGAGCCCTTTCAATCTGGGTGGCTCGGATTGCAAGATCTCTCTTCGCCTCACTTTTTATTATATGAAAGGCTGGACTGCTCCGCTTACCGAGATCTCGGTTTTTGTGACGGAGATATCAGTTACCGGGATGAAAATTTTCCTAAACGAGCGCTCCAGCGTGGTAACCGAGACGACATTTTTTAGACAACAATAGCTTTGCTTTCGCAACACAGCCACCAAAGTGGCATAATTTTACTTTTGTTTGTATTTCTACTTTTGGAATATGCAAATTAGCTTTATTGGTAAAGTTACAAGAGCTAAAAAATCTGACAGTCGCGAGCAAAAACAGTTTATGTTCCACGATTTTTATCGTGTTTTCTGAATTCGTCCCGATCGACCCAGCTGAAATTTCCCACATGAACACACCACAGAATTCGTCTCGGTAACTGAGCCATTTCAGTTACCGTGCTCATACGAAGAAGCTCTTTGTTATAATAATTTCTATAGTAAAGTCGTGTCTTAACAGCACTCTACTGAATCTACGAATGCTGCTTGCCAGTTATAACCAGTCTTTGTGACGCACAATAACTTAAACACCGGATTACCATTTGTTAAGCAATCGACTTATTGAAACAGACGGGATAAAGTCACCCGTTTTAAGGTTGCACCTAATAGAGAGAGTCCGATTTTCAAAGTTCAAATAGACCGGGTAGGTTTTGTTCTCATTGACTCGTCTCAACTCTAATTACTGATTGAGACGAGTCCTTAAAAGGACTAAGAAAGCGAAAACTAATACCCTTTTTAAGGCCCAAACCCGTAAAATGACACCCCATTCAAGACTATTGAACCGCTGTTGAATAATCAATTTTGTTAATACTTAAACGGATACATCAAATTTAAGAACAAACATTCGTTTAGGATGGCGTTTTCACACCCCAGTTTTATATAATACAAATTAGCTAGCCTATCTAAGGACCACACCGGGAACTCAGTAACAAAAGGGTTAAAAAAGATACTCTATTTAAAGACCTCAAAAACCATACCCTATTTCGCGGCACATACCTATATAGCCCATATATGGAAGTACCCCCCCTGCCCCTCTCCCGGTGTCGGTGAGACTATTCACCTCCACTTCGGTGAATAATTGTTAAATATTGTGGGCCAATGATCATTGGAATTTTGCATGGGTATGCATAAGTACTTTGAGTGTGGACTTTTATGAAAATCGACAAATCCTCATTTTCAAGTCTGCCCCGTTCTCTCAGGCAGAATCTCTTAATATACTCCATACACGATTTAACTTAGGTATGACCAACAATTATTATTTAATGAGTTGCCCTGGAAACGGCGTGTTGATAATAAATTTAAAAACAGGCATGCAGCGCCTACTTTGCACGAGGAAATAGCTCACTATCAAGGAAAATGTTATCACAACACGGCGGAATTAACTGTAAAAATCAAATTTCCTTTTGATGATTCCGTGCTGACAGGTGGAAATGAATCTTAGCTTCCTAGAAATAAAATGATTTGTTTTCTTTTAAAAGTAAAAACATGAAAGGACACCGAAACTGACTTCATAATAACGACAGTATTGTCACATCTTTCCCTTTTTTAAATTAAAGATCGAATCAGAGGGAGGAGTAAACTACAAATTACTTTTATTTGTTAAACGTTCATAAAAATGGTAAGAAAAAGACTGAGAAACATTAAGCACGACTTTATGTCACCAACACGGCCTCACGTGGTAGACGTCAGTGTAATTATTCAGAACAAATCAAGTACAGTTAGCTGCGTGGGTGGAATTAAAAACTAAAGTTTGTTTTTGATACAAAAGGGTGGTATTTTTCAAATAAGAAAATAATTGGACTTTTCCTTTTTAAAGTCTCAACGTCTCCGTAATTCCCCAATTTCACTGAAATCATGTCGAGGAGATTCCATTACTAATTAATTTGTTTTGTATTTCTTTTGTATCGTTATCCAGCCTTTAAAACTGTCACGTCGAGAAGACTCGGTTGTATTTATGAGAGAGAAACAAAAAAAATAACTGAAACTACTTTCACATTTTTAGAATATGAGTGCCGAGTTTCGAGCGACTTATGATCTTCGATAAATTATTGACATCTTTGAATTATTTTAAAACATCCCCTGATGTTTTTAATTTCAAAACCAAATTTTAATCTCAAATAAACAAGTTGTACACGGCAGCTTTAATAATTACAGCTGACAATGAATGAGTTAACTAGTTAAGCAACTCGGCGGTTCCCGAAGTCTTACTCTAACCTTTCTGTCCGTCTATCTTACTTCAAGTTGCGCAACGACGTTGTGTTTTTATGGTTGCTCGAAGAAAACGAGAGATGGGATTTCTATTTTTTTTTTCACTGTGCCACTGTTGCTTTAGTTGTGTTGATTTGCATTATTAGCTTCGCCAAAGGAGGTAAGTTTAGCTATGAATCAACGAAGGGTTTTTCTTGGATTTGCCTGTAGATTTACAAAGTGACTCCTATCGATTGGTCGAAGGTCAGTAGTTTCCATCTCAAGTAATTAAAATGAAAAGTCAACGCGAGGTTGATTTTCTGATGTCTTATTCCGGCAGAGCTTTTCATATCATGGGAAAGAAAAGTTTGTTTTAATTTGGAATCGCTTTCTCGCAACTGTATGAGAATTTAAAGCGGCATCGAGTCCTATCCGTCAGTGAGGCGCATTCGACCTCTACCTTCTGGGCAATAGTTAAGAGTTTGCTTCAGAACGTTTTGCTCAACCAAAGTACTCAGCGTTTTAAAGCCAGTTCTGTGATGAGATTCTTCTCTAGGGTTACCATAACATAACCCGTAATTTTGGCAGTTAGAAATCAGCAATGAAAAATCTCAATTCAATTCAAATAAAACGCCTTTTTTAGCGTCGAGTGAAACTAAAAAAAACCCGGATGGCAGAAATTACTTGCACAAGAAAAAATCACGTTATAAAGTCGAATAGTAGACTTTGGGAAACTGAAACTAGTGGCTAACAGTCAATCTGAGTAAGCCAGCTGTGATGCGGTTCTAACTAGTTCGGCCATAGGCATTCCTGATCTGGCAAGAGTTGTTAGGGTTTGGCTCAAATGTGTTAGGTATGATGTAATTAGCTTTATAAAAGATTTAAGACATTACGCTCAGTCTCATTGATCGATAGGTGTGTTAAGATGAGAGTATGCAAACACGGTTGTCACGTCACGCTTTCCGTGTTTCCCCCGCACAATTTGAAACCATTTTAAAGCCGGTTGTCTAACTCTCAAGTTCAAATATTAAGGAATTCAAATGAAGAAAACTTTTCCAAGTTTTGATATGGGGATTGACCTGATCATATCTCTTTCCCTCTGACCCATGGAAAGAAAGCAAAAGAAAGATGTACAACAGCGCTTTCCCTGCTTCGATGTTAGTGAGCCAGGCGACCTTGTCGAGGGAGCTCAAGCAAAGACCACAAAATATTATGCACCAAAATACGCAGTAAACATTTTTCAAGGTAATTTTTGCACTTACTTACTACAATAAAATTCCGAAAATCACATTCTATTTTTTAAAAAAGATGTACAATAAAATTAAAAGCGAACTATATGCTACAGACTGCGAATGCGAAATCTGTTCAAAGGTCTCTTGGTTCAAATCAGATTTTACGACCGGTACACGGCCGATCGGTTGCCGTGTTTTAGCTGTCAAATGTTCATAAAATGACAATTTAAACTTGGAAAAATGTACCAGACAGCTCACCAAAATGATGGATTTAATTCCCTTCGACTTAACTGCAAACTCAACCCTGCCTGCTTGTGCTATGATTCCAAACCAGCGAAACTTCACAAGGCACGCTGAGCGATTCAACTTCTCAGCCATTTTCTCGGGCTGCCAAATCGGGCGACTTCGCGTTACTTTCAAGAGCGATCAAGCACAGTGATTTCATCTTGAAGTTTTTTCCTTACAGAGTCGTAAATCTTTTGAATATTTCTTGGATTCAAAGCTGACAGCGCTCGCTTGCTCGCTGGCGAATTTGGCACACATTTTGACTTTTGTAACGCGAACTTTCATTGGTTCGTGCATTATCAGATGCGCGTTTTGATTGGTTAGTAATTAAACACCTTTGCAAAATTCCACAGGGCTCCAATCTATACAAAATCAATTTTTGTGTTTTTAATGTATGTTCGTGGTGTCAAAAATTTCTTGTTATTTCCTCTTTGTACTTATGGTTTTTTTTTCCCGCGCTTTTAGCTCCGCTAAAACCATCGCTCCAAATTTTCAGTTACACGGCTTTGGAGATCATAATTCTTCTCATCAGTCAAAATTTATATGGAGATACAAATAAGTTCTCTTAACGTACGAGGCATGGGGGACAAGCAAAAAAGAAGTGAAATATTTAACTGGCTGAGGTCGAAAAAATTTTCCCTTTACTTGCTACAAGAGGTACACTGCAGCAACGATAAAATAGCTATCTGGTCTTCAGAATGGGGTTACAAGTCACTTTTTAGCTGCTGTTCAAGTGCAAAAGGCGGAGTCGCTATTCTCTTTAACAACAACTTTTCTTTCCAAATTCTTCGGCTATATTCGGACACAAATGGCAGATTTATTATCTGTGACATTGAAACTGAAGGGAAATGTATTACCTTGGCTACTCTGTACGCTCCAAACGAGGATGAGCCCAACTTTTTCCAACACTTTTTTGACCATTTAAGTGACTTTCAATGCGATGACTTAATAATAGGTGGTGATTTTAACTTGATACTGGATCTTGATAAAGATAAAAAAGGTGGCCGCTACAAAACGCACACTAGATCAGTTAAAGCGTTAAAGGAATTTATTGCCAAATTAGATCTCATTGACGTGTGGAGGGTTCTAAATCCGAACACACTCAGATACACATGGCGCCGGAAAAAGCCTGAGGTTCAGTGTAGATTAGATTTTTTTCTGGTAAGTCAAAGTTTGATGTGTAATGTAATACACGCTGACATTACGATGGGGTTAAAAACAGATCATTCTCTGATTACAATCAGTGCAGCACTACACTCTAATCGACGAGGTCCTGGCTATTGGAAGCTTAACACTTCCTTTCTCTCAGATGCTAATTACGTAAATCAAATTCGTACGACAATTAAAAAAGTCACCGACGAATATGTTAACGATGACAACGTAAACCCCACCTTGATGTGGGAAATGATCAAACTAAAAATTCGCGAGCAATCTATAAAATACGCTAAAGATAGAAGAACAAAAACCTCAAGAAGAGAAGAAGAAATAGAAAAAACGATAAATGTACTGCAAGAACTGATAGAATCCAGTAACAAAGGAGTAAAAGAAAAAAGAGAAGCCTCCAGGGACCTGGAAGAAAAAAAAGCTGAACTGGAAAAAATTATTGAATATCGAACTAAAGGTGCAATATTACGTGCCAAATGCAGGTGGTATAATGAGGGTGAGAAAAACACGAAATATTTTCTAAATCTCGAGAAAAGGCATTTTAAAAACGGCGTTATTAGCCAACTAAAAACTGGAGAAAATGAATTTGTTACGTCGGATAAAGAGATACTACATCAGTGTGAAAATTTCTACAGAGATCTATATAAATCTCGTATCAGTGAACAACAATCCGAACCCTCGAATTTCAATTTTTTTGAAGACACAAAGATTCTAAATGCAGATGAAAAAGAAAGTTGTGAAGGCTTGCTAACTAAATCAGAGTGTCTACAAACTTTAAAAAGTATGGAACCAGAAAAAACACCAGGCTCAGACGGTATTCCTGCTGAATTTTACAAAATCTTCTGGAACGACATTTCTGAACACTTGGTAACCTCGATTAACCACGCATATCAAAAGGAGGAGTTCTCAGTGACTCAAAGACGTGGAATAATTAAACTTATTCCAAAAAAAGATGCAGAACCATTTCTTATTAAAAACTGGCGCCCTATCTCCTTACTCAATTGTGATTATAAGATTGCGGCCAAAGCTCTTGCTAACCGTCTCAAGAAAGTACTACCGAAACTGGTGAATAGCGACCAAACTGGATTTATGAAAGGCCGGTTTATTGGAGAAAACATTAGACTAATTGATGGAGTTATAAATTTTGCGGAGGCTGAAAACACTCCTGGACTATTGCTTTTTTTAGATTTTGAGAAAGCCTTTGATACTGTGGAGTGGGCCTTTATTGAAAAAACCTTTCAACAGTTTAATTTTGGTCCCTCGATGATTAAATGGATTAACATCTGTTATAACAACATCGAGAGTTGCGTTTTAAATAATGGGTGGTCCACTGCTTTTTTTAAACTTGAAAGGGGAGTAAGGCAGGGCTGCCCCCTTTCGCCTTATCTTTTCGTTCTTGGGGTCGAAATTCTTGCTGAAAAAAATTAGAAAAAATGAAACCATAAAAGGAATAACGGTATCCGAAAATGAAATTAAAGTTAGCCAGTACGCCGATGATACAACCCTTATTCTCGACGGTTCGAAGGAATCTTTGATATGCGCTTTACAAGTTCTGGAGAATTTTAGTTTGGTTTCAGGCCTAAGATTAAACAACAGAAAAACAGAAGCTCTTTGGATCGGGGCCTATAAAGACAGGGATGACAAACTATGCCCTGGAAAAAATTTAAAGTGGAATAAACACAAAGGAAAAGCATTAGGCGTCTGGTTTTCTACAAATCCGGGAGAAGCTTTGGAAGCAAACTATGCTGATAAATTCGCAAAAGTGTCCAACTCTTTAGGTTGTTGGGAATTACGAAGATTGTCTTTGCTTGGAAAAATAACAGTACTTAAGAGCCTGATAGTTTCTCAATTAGTTTACATTTTGTCGCCCCTCACAACAAATCAACGTGTGCTTGAAGAGATAAATACTTTCTTTTTTAACTTTTTATGGAACGGCAAGGGAGATAAAATTAAACGAAACACAATGATTAGTGACTACTCAGAAGGTGGCCTGCGAATGATAGATTTAATATCCTTTAACAAAGCTCTCAAATCCACGTGGGTTAAGAAGTATCTAGATCCAGAAAATCATGGCAAATGGAAGCTTTTTTTTGACTGGCAATTACAACACTATGGCGGCCCAGTCGTTTTCAGAGGTAACCTTAATAGACATGACTTGTCTAAACTTATCAACACAACAGATGCCTTTACTACGGAAATCTTACAACTTTGGTCAGAGATAAGCTACGAGGCGAACGTGAACTCTACTGACCATCTTCTTTCATTGCCTCTATGGTACAACTCTTTGATACGAATCGACAACAGACCCGTATATTATAAATCGTGGAGCTGTAAAGGTATCCAGAATGTTACAGACCTGCTTAAAGACCAGAATACCTTTTTTATCTTCTCAAGAACTTCAGGAACGATATAATGTTAAAACAAACTTTTTAACTCTTCATGGCCTAAAATCTTCTTTACTATCTTTGAGAGAAAGACTGTTACTTAGTACTACACCCTCTCAAAGCTTTCTGCAACGCTTCTTAAAAGCCAAAAAGCCTACCAAGGCTATTTATGAAAGGCTGGTTACTATAAAGCAAAAAACTCCTTTTCGAAGTCAGGAAAAATGGTTGGCTGACTGTGAACTTGAAAGCCATGAAACGATTGACTGGAAGTCGGTTTACCTACTCTCGTTTAAATGTACGAAAATTACTAAACTAATCATCTTCCAATTTAAACTTTTACATAGAAGACTTGCTACGAATTCCTTTCTCAAGAAAATAGGAATCAAACAAAGTGACTTGTGTACCTTCTGTAAGACTGAGGAGGAAAGGCTGATTCATTTATTTTGGTCTTGTGGTATCACCTCTATCTTTTGGCAAGAATTTAAACAGTGGATAACAACAAATTATGAAAATGTAACCAGCAATTTTAGTCCAGCAACAGTATTAGGCTTTAAGCCTTTTTTCATCAGCAAGAAAACTCGTCTTTTATGCTTAATTGCTAGATATTACATTTGGGTCTGCAGAACTCAAGAAAAGGCTTTAAGACTAGAAAACTTCGTAACTTTCCAAAACTCGCTCGATGTCTGTTAATTTGTCTCCTGTGCCTCCCAACTTAGTAACACCGATACGCCATTCACAAGGTCGTGTGGCTGTTGATACAAGTAATTATTTTACAGCAAAATAGTAGCGGACTGTAATATGTCATGTTACTAATGTATTGTATTGTACCGTAATGTATTTTCAGGTTATGTAATACATTGTAGTATATAGTATATTGTTATTGTAATTTTTAATTATATCAATCTGTAAGTAATTGTATGGTAGCTCTAGTATCTTTCTTAGTAACATTAGTATTGTAATGTTGGTAGCTTCGTGCATTTCTTTAAGTTTTTCTTGTATTGTATTGTTAGTAGTGCATGTATAAGTAGTGTAATTAGTCAGTATATTGTAATTGTAATGTTAGTATTGTAAGCAGTGTAAGTGTTTTGGAATTGTAAATAAAATTGCATGGAAAAAAAAAATAGTAATTAAGCGTTCTAAGATTAGCCGAGGATACTGTTAACTTCGGATTGTGCAACTGCCTTGACTACTTTCTTTGTCCTTTACTTATAGCATAAAAAATACATTTTGACTTTTAAGGAAGAAAGCTGTCTATCAATAGTGTTGTTAATAGCGTGATAGTCGTTTCCTTTTGGGCATTTCCCAAGCAAGTTTCCAGATTAAGACCATTACGTATTTGTAGATTTCACAACTGGCGATGGTGCAATAACACAGTTTGTGTAACAGTAGATGACGGTGGTAACTATGTCACGTTCCACGAGCTAAAAGTTCGCATAAAGATTAAATGTCACGTTTCGAGAGCTGAACGTTTGCATACTAATTCCTCACAGCGACAGCTTAGGCTGCCTGTGCCACACATGGTGCTAAGACTGAAACAAGTTAACTTTGAATCGCGGTTACATAATTTAAAAAATCGTCTTGTTTTTTTTAGTTTTGTCGGTGACCAGACCAAGACCTCCGCTCGGCCAAATCTTGGTCGGGACATTCAAATCACGTAGCCTGTAATGTTTATTCGCCAAAAGCTTTTGAAACATCAATACACGAAAATGTTACACATATTGTTTTGTGAAGTATATATGAAATAATTCATATTTGTACTGCGGTTGTAGATGAAAGTGAAGAGTGATCATCGCAGTAAATTTTCCAATTTAAACAATTGGAAAGAAGACGCCTGAAAAAAATCAGGGCTTCAACGGGATTCGAACCCATGACCTCCGCGATACCGGTGCGATGCTCTACCAACTGAGCTATGAAGCCACACATTGGGAGCAAGGTCAATTTGTTGAGTTCATATTTTCCCGTGCAGTGAAGTGATGTGAAGTATATATCAAATAATTCATATTTGTACTGCGGTTATAGATGAAAGTGAAAAGTGATCATCGCAGTAAATTTTCCAATTTAAGCTATTGGAAAGAAGAAGCCTGAAAAAAAATCAGGGTATCGCGGAGGTCGTGGGTTCGCATCCCGTTGAAGCCCTGATTTTTTTCAGTATATTTCACAACTCTCGATGGGGCAATAACACTCTTTGTGAAAAGAGTCAATAGAACAAAAAGAAACTGTTCTTGTATACTACTGGGATGAGAAGATACGTTATAAATGAAACTTAATCCTTTCTCGCCAATGTTATCAGGGTTTCGCTTTATCACATTAATACCCAGCACGAGTTGTAGTAAAAGAAAAAGAAAATTTCTTGTTTAAGATAACTTAAGCCAAAGGTATATGAAGTCTTGGGAGTTCTATGATTGTATTAAGTGAGACTGACGTGTATGTTGCCGGTTTGTGATTTTTAGCCCGGTTTGGAGGGGATTGTGACAGTTACATAATATACGTTGGGTTGTTTTAGTGTAGTGGTGGCTAGTTATGAACGAGATGAGTTTTGCGTTTTGAAGTAGTTCATGAGTCAATAGTAAACAAATGGGAAGAGATATTTTATTTCGGGTTACAAAGGCTAACTTGATATTTTTGTTTTTCACAACGAGTAAAATCAATTAGAGGTCACGAATCGTCGCTTTTAGTACAAAGGGCATATTTTAGAGGGGACGGGACTATTTAGATTTGAAACAGTTTTAACGTTAACAAAATAAGTGGAAGTGACAATTGTTTTGTTCTTGTATGCAAATGTAACGAGATATTTTTATTTTTAGTTACAAAGGTTAAATTCAGTTAGAGGTGATGAATCGTGAGCACTTGTTTGCTAATTTTTAGCGTCTTATAATATTTATAAAGTTTTTCATGTGTCTTTCTTTTTTCAGGGTTACCTTTCATAACGTATTCTTGGTTTTGATATCGGTATTAATTCAAAATCGAAAAAATCTACGATCATTGTTAGCATCAGAACATGCGTGTTATAAACTCAGTTAAATTCAATTATACGTTGACTAGTAAAAACGTGACCACCTTACTTTTCACGGGAACGTTTGTAACACGATACTTTTGTTTTTCTCATAAAGTTATACAACACGAACCCCTTGTTTTCTCGAAAACTTAAGGGCGATGTGCTAAGATGCTATCTAAGAAAACGTGGAAGAAGAACGATTTTTTTCAAAACACTAACTATTATTTCACGGATAAACAAAAACTAATCTAATTATAAGATTATCACATCTGACAGGTCGAGTCACGGAACAGCACGTTCTTATTCTGTTGCCACCTTTTGCGTCAAAAACCAGTTCAAATTATGAAAGGTGTTACAGCGAGAACTTACTGTACGAACTATTCACCAAGTGCAGCTGCCTTACAAATGACTTATCCAAGTCTTGCAGCTATTACCATGAAGGCTTTACTGACCAATCACTTTTAATGGACCAGACTGATAACACCATTGACTGACAAGCATTATTCACTACTACTCGGACTTGGTTTTCACAAAAAAGATAACTCTTGCACGCCTTGCGTGCCTATGTTTTCAAAGGGTAGGTGACCTCCAGATGCTGCGCGCATGAAACACGATCGCTAGAGTTCCGCATCATTTCAATAATGACTAATCATTCATTAGCAGCAAGTAGTTCATTTGACGTTCATTGCTTTTAACTAAGGGAAAAAATAAACAAGAAAGTCAATCATTCTTTTGTATTTTAGTAATTTAAAGTTCTTGGTTTGGGTCAGTATATTATATATGATATTAAATTGGTAGGTCTCGCCGAAGGCAACGGGTGTGTTTATAGTAAGGTCAGCTTTCTTAATTTTCCACTGAGTCGACTTACTTATGGCCTTCTATTGCAGAAATCGATGAACTAGAAAAGAAATTTCCGCCTTCTATATTCGACTGTCTTGACTGAAATGTGACGCGACCGTTTAGGATGATACGAACAAATGAGCTCCACTACATGTTTTTTTTTTTACATCTGAAAACATTGTAACGATACACAGCTTATGAAAACTGCGAGAGATAAAATTTGGGTTCAAAAAATTTTTAAAAAAGACATTAAAAAGTATGTAAAAGAGACCCCTACCCCGACCCCGGCTCCGTCCCCGCCCCCGACCCCGCTATTTACTGACACCCAGAATGTAATCATAATGGCATATTATGCTGAAAGGCAGTTAGGGTCACGTTTCGCGGTTGTTATGTAATTCGGTTGTTATGTAACAGTAGATGACGGCGTAACTATGTCACGTTTCACGAGCTGAACGTTCCCATAAAGATGTCATAATAATTCCTTACAACGACAGCTTAGGCTGCCTGTGCCACACACAGTGCTTAGACTGAAACAAGTTAATTTTGAAGCACGGTTACACGATTTAAAAAATCGTCTTGTTTCATCGAGTCCCAGAGTGAAGACGATTCCACGCATGATCGATCGGTCCTACACACGCAGATGGATATATGCAGCTATTTCCTCGGTATATCCTGCCAATTTTTAACGTTTATCGATACGCGAATGATTGTGTTTCCCGAGAATTCCAGGTTTACGCTTCTCAGCCTATAATATCAACAAATTAAACAAAAGCTTGAATGCGATTTCTTCTGGCTTTGTGTTATTGTTTACAATTTTGCTTGTGGCTCGAAAATTGTAGGTAACTTGTGGAAATTTTTGCGTACTGTGTCGACACATGTCGTATATGTAGCATAGCTTAAGATTTTAGTGCAATGCCTTACTGTACTACCAAAAAGTGGTGTGTGCACCCTTTCAATCGTACTGGTCAATGGGGTGAAAGACTGGTATAATTTGAAGTACTCTGCAAAAATACCAGTAACCCAAGTCATCAGGATTAAAACCGTCCATTAATGTATAGGGGGATTCATGATGACGTCATTGTTTACATTTTTGCTCATTTGCATACGGCTTTGCTTACAGAAATAAAAATCTTTACGGGAGATATGAACTCATTAATTTGACCTTGCTCCCAATGTGTCGCTTCATAGCTCAGTTGGTAGAGCATCGCACC
>JAEMPF020010968.1:0-13548 GCA_022496165.2 Catalaphyllia jardinei | reverse complement strand
GAGCGCAGACTTGGTCCCGGCCTGCCCCTGCCCGGGGGAGCGCAGACGTGGTCCCGGCCTGCCCCTGCCCGGGGGAGCGCAGACTTGGTCCCGGCCTGCCCCTGCCCGGGGGAGCGCAGACTTGGTCCCGGCCATTTATGTATTTAAATTATGGACACGACGACATGTTTTTGCCGCAGTAAGTTACTTTTGCGGCTCTTTTTATTGTTGTTTCTTGTTACTTATGTTATGTGATGTTTCTTAGGGCTCTAAGAGCTCGTCTTCCTGAGTATCTTTATTAGCTCTCTTGCCCTATTATCAGTGGAAAGATTTTTGCTCAGTCTTACTAATGTTATGTGTTTTAATTCACGGATTAAAAAATATTTGTTTTGTTTAAAGCAGTTTGTGTTGAAAACTATCGTACATTTTTTTATGGGTTAAGTACTCTCGTAAGGCGAATAGTATTTTTAAAAAATAACTGAATTTTTTCTCTATGACGTGATACATCTTTTGTTTGAGACTTATTTTTTCAAGTTGTTCAATTTCATTTTTTTAAGCGCAACAATTATTTTCTTGCCTCATCTTGTCATCTTTGCTTGCCTGTCGACTTGATTCAGCGTCAGGATTGGGTATCTTGTTTAACTGATACAGGATGCATAGTAAGCGTTTCATTATCATAAAGCTGTGAAAAACCTGAAACATTACAAAGCAAATTTGAATAAGATACCTTCCAGTGGCTCTTGCATAACTTACAAAATGTAAAATAGTTTAGTAGTTCCTAGGGATTCATCATGCCTGCAAGCACGCCTAGAATACTTTTTAAATTAGCACGAGCCACGCATAATGAAAACACATTTATATAGACATCAGCTATTCGAGTCTTCCGGGTTGGATGTATGGCCGTCAACATTTCGCTGTCACTCAATCACAAAGTCCGGTACTCTACATGCTAATGTCATAAACTGGATGCTAAAATGAATAAGAGTTGTTGTTCTAGACCTTTAGTAAACAAAAAAGAAATCGGAAAATTTCTATGGATGAAAAAAGGAACTCTTAGCGAAACATAATATCCTTGGATACACTGACTAGAGTTATATACCAGAAAATTCTTCAATCACAGAGAATATCCAAGAGTTGTTTTATTTCTTTATTCTTATTATCTGACTTTTTGAGAATGTATTAATTCAGTAAGAAGAAATTGTATGTTTATTATTAGCACTTGAAAACTTACATTTTTTAACATGAGAACTGTGAACTAATGGCTCGGCCACTGTCAAAACGGAAACTGACTTAATCAATTTTGTACGTGACGAACAGGTACTCTTTTACTTTTAAAAATCTGAAAAATTATTTTATCCCAAGACAGACAAAGTGTTGATGTGGGCTCCCTGACTATTTTATAAAGTGCCCATAGCCCAATCTTTCAAGTTTAATCAGGTCATTCATGCAATAAAACTCACATTATTCTTTCTTTGGGTAACTGAAGCACGAGGAAACATTTCTTGAATTAACTTGAAATTGGTACAAAAAGTGCTAATTTTATTAATAAGCCGCGACATAATTACTCAATTACTACCTTTTCCTCTTCATTTAAATGTTTGTCGTTCTGGTTCTGGTCTGCTTCAACAATACCTTGAATACAAGAATTAAGAGACACATATTCGACAGTTTTAGATTGAGCGGCAACTCTTAACACATCCCATGCTCAAAACGTAATTGGTTCTTCAGAGTGATGACCCTAAAGTACAACCCTTGCCCAAAATGTATTTTCTCATTACCAGTTTTCTCATATTGTTTTTAATGTTAATTCTGAGAATTTGGTTCTTCAAAGAGGTAAATCTTAAGTACATTCTATGTTCAAAATATGTTAACTGTGAGAATTTGGTTCTTCAAGGTGGTAACTGTTAGATACATCCCATGCTCAAAATCTATATTCTCATTACTCGTTTCTCGATTTTTGTTTAACGCTAATTCTGAAAATTTGGTCCTTCATCAAAACATTACCTCTGGTTTATCTTCTGCTTAGATTTTAATCATTCTTGCATTGAAACTGTTAAAAATAACGCGAGTAGAAATAATGAATACACCTATCTGAGCTTTGATATTCCGAACAGTAACCTTGGGCCAGAATCCAATAGAAGACTGCGATTCAAGATGGCTAAACTTTCTGATATGTTGCTATCGATTGCCTGGAGAGAGGGAAGAAAACAAATATTTAATTAAGACTTTTTTAAACTCAGTCAACTGATAAATTTGAAGTGTATGGTACATACGGTTGATATATAGATTTTCAGGACAACAGAAGAGATTTCCATAAGGATTTCCACGAAAACAACTATGGGTTGTATTGTTCGCTCTTCTAAAGTGCACGGCACATAATATTTCTAAATTGGTTAATGGTATAAGGTAGCTATTTAACCTTGATTTAATGATGATTGAAAATATTTTTTTAGGACGTTTTACGTTGTGACATTCTTCTCTCAACCTAAATGTTTTCAGACCCTTTATTGTAATTCCAACAACAAAATGAAAAATGTAAGATGTTCCTTTCCATAATAACTCACCCCTCTCCCTTGCAAAAATAATCTAAGCCAACAGACCTGCGACCAAAAACTCTTACAAACTAACGGTAGTCTCAATACGTAATCATTAACGAAATTTTACAGTGCACCTATACTTTGTTGATGCAAGTTGTGGCATTTAGTGGACAACAAGACAACCGTACGCTTATACAGTAATGGTACCGAGACTTGCCAATTTTGCAATTCGAGTACGATTTTTAACACTCTTGGGCTGAAAAAAATTAAAAAAATCATTATCTTCTTAATTGAGCTATGATATTTTTCTGATAGTCATCTGAAGCCAGAGGTTAAGCTTTGCAAACTGCCATTTGATGAATACATTTAGAATCTCACGAGCTGTGTTGCAGCACATCCACAAGATCATCCAAGAGATGGCATGCAGAAGAAACGGCAAAACTTAAGTTGTGAATACCTTGGTTTATTTATGATTTCTTTTGAGTAGATAACTAACTCAAATCCATGCTCGTAGTCAAGAGAGTTGCACCATAATTACCAAAGTTCTTGCCGTCAAAGCAATAATGTAATATTTTCTGTTAATTAACATTTAGACTACGAGCCCGAGTTTTCTACGAGCAGATAGTCAACGAGGCGCAGCCGAGTTGACTATCGCTTTTAGAAAACGAGGGCGAGTAGTCCAATTGTTTTAGTATAAATTTACCGTAGTCTCATTGCATAAAAAGAAAAAAAATGTCAAGTAACGCGTAGAAAAGAACTGTTTTATCATGTTACATCAGGTTCAAAAGTGATGCGCGATGTGCGCTGATGCGTAACTGTTGACTATCAGCATTGATAGAGAATGGTAATATAGCCAATCAAATTGACGGATTCACAATAGACTACGGTGAATTTATACTAATATGTATAATCATGTATTTGTATTTCAGTTGGCAGCGTAAGAATGAGTTGATAAAGAAGGACAGGTGCTATTTATAACGAAAAGGTTTTAGCGATATTTACGACTTACTTAATCGGCTTTGTTCTCTATGGAAAATAAGCGAGCCACTATCTTTTTCCTCACTGAGCTCTGTATGACAGGCGCCAGGTGGCTTGTGGCCGACCGGGTTGGTGTCAATTTCAAGGGAAGCTTAGCAAGTATGTGACCAGGCCATCGGATTTATTTGCAGTTGATTTCCATGGCAACATTCCAGCAACCAGTTTTACTGTCAACAGATCCGGTATTAATAGCATTTTTCAATGCTTGGAGCCATCGAGGTCAATTTTCTTCTTCACTTAATGTTTCTAATCAAAGAACTGTTTCAAAAGCCAATTGCTCTTTTGTTGGCAAACGAGTAGCAATACTGCTAGCCTAACGAGTTTACAAATTCCTGTATTTAGGAGGTGAATGAAGGTTCTAATTTAACTTTTTTTTTCAGCGCAAGACCGGGGGGGTACTTAACAAAGTTTAATACGGGGAGGCTCCGCTCCGAGGTTCAACCGCCTACCCTTTTAGATACCAATTTGGCAGAAAAGGTTCCCCTTTTATATACCTTTTGTTGAAAAAAGATACCCCTTTCACATACCTACTTTAGGAAGTTTTGTTCTCATTTTCATGTGGTGCTCAATAAATAAACGGATACAGCCGTAAAGGGTGTCTAGTCGAACTATTATAATTAAAAGTCCTTTAATTACCTAAATGGCCGATTTCCTTACCCTTTTACATGCCTCAACTTGTGAGGCGGAACCTCCCCGTATAGGCCATTATAGGGAGTACCCCCAGGGGGGAGGGGGCGGGGCGCAAGGGCCCTTAAGAGAAAAAGGTAAATTTAGCCAGTCACATTTATCTCCTGGGTTAATTGCAACCAAGAATATGTCCAAACACAAATCCTATGGCAGAGACTCGTTCACTAAAATTACGCAGGCGCAAGGTAAAATTACAAGCGACATTCACTCATTCTGGTTTCTATCACATCCCTTTGTTTATTAATAATTGAAAAACCAGTTCTAATGTCACGTCTGAATACCTCCACTGTATCTGGGCTTACATGCAACACTTCAGGGAAGGGTAGATTGTAGATAATCTATAAAAAAAATAGCGAAAATTGCGATCCACTTATCAGAACTTCACTCGAGTTGCTAACAGGAAGCTTGCCAGGATTCTATTGCTGGTCTTTCTACACTTCATTTGAATTGGTGATTGACGCCTGTCACTCCAGTGTGATTTCTTTGGATTCACCTTTGCTGCATCTGGTTAACTACTGTGAAACAACAAGAAAGCCATGGTTTAGGGTTTTCGTATATTAACACAAGCAAGACTGAATTAATCGAGCAAATGGACGTCTTATGGCCTTGCGCTATACAAGCCTCCCGCAACATGTGGAATAAAACTCGCAAACGACTGCCAACAAAGCGGTGCAACGTGGGAACAGACTGGAAGTTAGTTTAAGGTTTTGATATAAACTACACAACTGTTCTATTCATGTCAGAGCAAAGGCAAAGGCGGTGGATAATTTCTGCTTTTATCGCAAGGTAGAAAGAGTGTACAAAGTAGCGCTTCGAGTGGACGAAACAAATTGTGAATGTTAAAGCCAATTTGCTTACCGAACAGATAATCAAACTTTACATAAACGTTGCAATAGTTGCTCAAAAGAAAAAAGATTGATTGCTATTCAACTTCGTCTTTTCTGTACAGTCTTCGGTGTCAGGGACGAAAGCATGCAATGAAAACAACTAGTTGAATAAGGGCACATAAAATAGAGAAAATACGGACTTGCCTGAAGGGAGCACATCCGCTAAAATGTCTTCGTCCTTGCCTTTAATTCAACGGCGTCCGACGCTAAAATGGGTGTGCCATTTTACACTTCTTTATATATATTTACATGCATTAAAATTCATTCCCGCTGTGAGAAATGTGCTTTAAACAAAAGAAATACATCACACGTTATGATTCTGTGCTTTGAATAATTGTTAAAAATGAGCAACTTGAAAGAAAAGCACGCACCTGAAAGGAATTTTGATCCCAACACGTTATGTTTGAAATTAATGGTATTTCGGCTCCGTAGTGCGGCTCCGAGGCTCCAGAAAAATA
Organism: Catalaphyllia jardinei; assembly: GCA_022496165.2. Taxonomy (NCBI): domain Eukaryota; kingdom Metazoa; phylum Cnidaria; class Anthozoa; order Scleractinia; family Caryophylliidae; genus Catalaphyllia; species Catalaphyllia jardinei. Next base: position 7,962 of record JAEMPF020010968.1, on the reverse strand, counting down.
AAAAAGAAATTATCCCTTATCATCAATGCTATTCCTGTGGTCTTATTCCCCTGTGTCTGGTAGCCAAGATAGAATTTTAATATAGGGAAACTGGTCTATTATAGCGGAGCTCTATAACCATATAGGAAAAAGAAACCCATGTATTGATTTTCTCATGGGTATCATGGGCGGCAGTATTGCTCGTGGGCGCGTACGCACGACGGCGACGACCACGACCACGACGACGGTGGAGTCGCGCAACATGGCGGCCATACTTCAAAATAATAGGTTGACAGAGACATGCAGCCTTGGTTTACTGTGTACTTTTTTGATATATGACATCATGTTATGAGCAATTGACACCTGTCAAATCAAGGTATCCGCTGACGAGTATGACCGCTGACCGCTGACCAAGTCCTGGTTTTTGATTGGATCGCAGGCTTATCTCAGGTTAACTTGTTGAAAACAGAGCCGGGTTGTTCGGAAGCCTGTTAACTCTAATCCAGGTTTAAAAGTTAACCAAATTATAATTGTCTCTTTTCTAAAAGTATATATTAAATACGCACAGAAGACTTCCCCTAAACTTTATTCAAAGACGCGCCAATTCGGTAGGCTGGCTTCTTTAAGAAAAGTATGAGCATGCTTTTCTGGGCTCATCCCTCCCCTCCCCTATCATCAAAAATTAGTCAACTCTTGACTCGGGTTAAATGTCCTCTTTTTCATTTGATGAATTCAAAATCTTCCGATCAAGACAACGCGCGTTGTTCAGTTTATGAAAAGTTTTTATATTTTATTACTAACAACATACAGGGTCAAATATCAAACTTAATAACCGTGCGGCCTAGGGCGAGCACGGTTCTTAAAGTGCCTATGAAGCGAAAATATTTCGACATAATTTAAAAATATAACTTTTGAAATATGCAATTCCAAAATTTGAGATGCCTGCGATAAAAGTTGTTGATTTTACGAGTGGGCAATGTTGAGCTATTTTACTTTAAAAAATGGTCAGGAAACTGGAACCGAATTTAATGCGTTGTGACGTCAGTTTGGCTGTTCGGTTTGTTTACACCTTGTTATTGAAGAGATATTCAGAGGTTAAGAAAATGTCAAGTGATTCTGAATCGATGAGTTTCGCCAATTTTTGGAGTAGTTCTGATGAAGCTATTTTGGAGGACGATGAGAATGATGTTGAAGAAAGCTCTAACACACAATCTGACCTCACGCGTTGTGTCACTTGACGTTTTGACCGCGCGACTCAAATGCCATTTTTGAGGGAAAAAAAGCTCAACTTTGCGTGCTCGTATATTTTTATCGTAGGCATCCCAAAGTTTGGAATTGTGTATTTCTCAGTGATCCAAAAGGGGCGTCAATACCTCAAACAGACAAGCAAAAAAGAAATCTTAGACATCTTACCGAGCTCTTTGTGCGATTTTTTTCCAACTCCCGGTGGTCGCGATGGCGACCTTCTCTTCTTTCTGACCTTCCTTCCGTTTTCTGACTTTTCGTCTTCGTCATCATCATCATCATCATCATCATTTGCCTTTTAGATATAACAAAAATTAAAAAACACAGCACGTAGGTTGTAAGGCGAGGAGACTTAGAAAACCACCAGGCTTTGAAAAAAGGTCACCTAGACATCACAATATTAAGTTAGATAAAGGCTGCGAAGGAGTGCTGCAGAAACTAACTCAGAAACTATTTTAATAAAAACTCTAGCACTTTGTTCTTAAAGGTAGAAAAGCTTGACAAATTGGTAATAGAAGGAGGAAGACAGTTCCAGACCCTAGGTCCTTGGTAAAGAATCTGTAAATTTTTTGATGTTCGTTCGACAGCTGGAATGCACGCGAGACCTTTTGATCTCGGTCCTTGATTTACTGCCCTTGTATTCTTTGTCATTCTTGTGAGACTTTTTCTTCTTATGCTTTTTCCATCACCGAAGAATGAATATCACAGATCAAAAGATTGACGAGACAGATCACAGATCGACAAAGTTGACAGAGATGTCACAAGAAGGAAAGCACAAGCTCAAATGATCTCCGAGGTCGAGCATGTCGCAATTCAATCAGCGGTCGGAAAACGAGAGCTCTGGGAGCAACCATTTCAGGCATGGGCCATAGATGCAGACTGCGCAGTGAAACCGGATGGGCAGAATTTGGTTATTTCCTTTGATTTTCAAAATGGTGGCTCCCAGAACTCTCGTTTTCCGACCGCTAGTCAAGGGAAACGAATACTCTGGGAACGAGATTGGTCGCAATTTGTCGCGTGACCGACAGTCTCGTTCCCAAGACCTCCCAGGGCCATTGCCTATTTGTGTACGGCACGCGCTACACTAACTGCGCTGCGAACCGAAGATGTTTGGCCTATTTTCTGTTTCTATGAGTTTTGAAGCTAAAAAAAATCACAATATGCCAAACTACTTCAATTCTTTGTCGCTAATTTTCGGCTTTGGAGTCGCTGTCTGCATTTTTTAATAGAATGGCAGTCATTTGTCGCTACTTCATTCGGGCGCTGTCGCTACTTTTTGGCCCATGTCGCTTGTCGGAATTTACCCTGGCAGGGCCTCATTATTGTTCAAAGTTCATAATTTAATTACGTTAAAGGAACATAATTTAGCTTTAATTTATAAACTGCAATGCAATATTCATACGCAGTATTATAAAGACCGAAACTGTCATCACAAATACCTATCACTTTCACATCCAATCATAACACAACCCATTACCTGGACCTCACTTCACCTCTTCACCATCATGAATCACAAAGTTCACTATCAGGTATACCGAAACCCACACCACAAATACATGTATCCGCATTTTTCATCCAATCATCCACAACATATTTTCACTGGTATCATAAAAACTGCGTTGAAAACCAGTGGAAAAGATGCGTGAAGGAAATCACGAAATTCCAAAAACCGGAGCAACCAAATACATGTATCCGCATTTTTCATCCAATCATCCACGACACATTTTCACTGGTATCATAAAAACTGAGGCAATACGATACAGTAGACTTTCCGCAACCCCAGACGACTACAACTTGATACACAAACTGTTCTCCCTACGACTACAGTCTTCCACTGGCTAAAGACATAGCCATCTTTCAGACTCATATTGTAAAGGAACATCAGCGGGGTTAACAATGCATCTCTAGCTTCCTTGACTATTTTCGGTGATATGTCGTCGGGTCCTGTCGCTTTGTTGGTTTTCAGATTAGCTAATTTTCATGAATGAAACACATATAATATTGATTGCTGGCGAGCGTTAGCGAGACAGCATACTATTCTTGTCAATAGGGGGAAAATCCAAAATTTTGTCGGATGTAAGACTCGAAGTTTGCGCATTAGAGCATTATCCGGGATAGTTGAAACGATAATCATGAGCAAATCACATGGCTGACATATAATCCGGGATCCATAAATGTTTTATTTGCTTTGTCTTTATTTGCTTTTGGATTCATTCATCAAGGTCACAAACAGAAAGAGATCAATTTGTGTTTGGCTGCTTTTATAGATCCACCGCTTGAGAATTGAGATCACTTTCCACGTGAGAATTTTACCAAGATCTTACGCACAGACGGTTTCGAGGCGCAGTTGACTTTGACATAAAACAAGGAGGTAAGTGTTTTAAATGTTTTTATTTGCTAGATGTCTTCCTTTTGCTTGTGATTCGCGAATGGAGGTGTCAAGATATCGATCAAGTTCTTCTCTACGGACGTTGTTTTCTTTCCAGTGCATTCTGCAGTATACCCTGGTCCCAGAGGTTTTTCTTGATTTTTCACCGCATGAGTTAGTTGCAAGAAAGCCACGAAGTGGTGAACACGAGTCGCGGAGCGGCGAGATCGAAAAACCTCTGGTTACCTTGGACTTGAATCTCACTTTTATGCAGACGCCAGCTGTCAAACGCGTCAATTTGATGATTCAAAAAGCGACCAATGGAAGCTTATCAATCACGTGCTTATCAGCCGCTAATGTTTGCACTCGGGTGGTGAGGAGTGGTATCTTTTGACCTACTTGGCCGGGGTTAATGTGCGTGTTTGCGAGAATGTTTTCATCCGCAACGATCGCGAAGTTTCTGCTGTTAAACATATTACGAAGCAAGTATCTCCGCTTTTCATTTTGTGAGAAGGCCTCGGGACTTCCGAATAGAAAGGCATAAGCTTTTTTGAGCAGATGATGCTCGTCGACGTCTTCGTTAAAATGGAAATGAAATGGTTTTGCAGTTCGAGAGAGTCGACCACCAGAAACTTCAGAGTACACAGCCTATATGACACGGTGAGGCTATGAATAGCCTGAATTTGCCGACATCAGTGATCAACCGATTTATAATAAATTGACTCTATGTCCGGTTGGCAGAATGGCGAACACATCTTTGCGATTTATGACTGCAAGCAAGGCTGTGATATTCGTTGACACCCTCAGTCTCTGGAAAACGCTCCTCGAGCACAAATTCCTTCGAAGGCACTGTCAGAATCAAAATCAATGTACAACACAGACGAATCTTGAACGTTTATATAAACTGGTAACTGAAGTACTTTGCAAACAAATTATTTTCCTGGTAGAGATCGATATAGGCAAAAGTTTACACGCAAGAAGTGCAGTAACAAATATCCCACCGTCCCCTCGGTATTGCCAATCAAACAGACCAATCGTATTTATTTGCGTGTATGTAAAAATATCAACCATTCCGAGCTAGAGGGTCAGATCCTGACCCTGGCGTCTGCATGAAAGAGAGATTCAAGTCCAAGGTAACCAGAGGTTTTTCGTTCTCGCCGCTTCGCGACTAGTATTCGCCGCTTCGCGGCTCTCTCGCAGCTCTCTCGTGCGGTGAAAAATCAAGAAAAACCTCTGGGACCAGGGTAACTGCAGTACTGACGTACGAGGTCAAAATAGATCTACTGGTATTTTGAGTAAATTGCCGACTACAGCTTGCTGGTTTCGGAAGAATGTGGGAAAAGATAGTAAGCTTGCTGTAAGCGATTGAAAATGTGCATCGTTCGTTGAAGCGAATCACTCAACTGTGAAATCAAAGGACTCGCTGTACTTTCACACAAGTTCTTCGCCCGTGGAGGCAAATAATTCAAAATCTGTGAACCACTCAACTGTGAAATCAAAGGACTCGCGAATCGGCAAAAGTTGATCACACAGTTAAGCAGCCAAACACAAATTGATCTCTTTTCTACTCCAGGATTCATCATTAATCCGTTCCTGACCTTGATGAATATTTTCACAAGCAAATGAAGACATCTAGCAAATAAAAACATTTAGAAATACCTACCTACTTGTTTTATGGGAATGTCAACTGCGCCTAGCGCCTCGAAACCGTGCGCAAGATCGTGGTAAAATTCTCACGCGGAAAGTGATCTCAATTCTCAAGCAGTGGATCCATAAAAGCAGCCAAACACAAATTCCGTTTCGTGACCTTGATGAATGAAAACAAAAGCAAATAAAGACATAGCAAAGAGAAAACATACCTACTTAAAAGTTAAAAAAAGTTTTACAAACTCGGAGCTAAAAGTTAAAACTTATGAAATATTTCGTCCGTTTGTTCAACCGGACTTCATCAGTCAATGATATGAATGTTAAAAAGATGAATTTTAAAAAGGGGTTTTAACGCCTCTTGGGGGTTAGAATTGTGTCATAGATAGCTGCTAATTCGTAACCATTGTCTCTGTTTAACGCTGGTTTCGTAAGTTTAATTTGAATAGCTTCTTTTATCCTGCGTTTGAAGGTGTTAACTTCGGTTGATAGTACTTTTGTCTTATTTGGGTCCACCGAGTGGCCCTCCAGGCGACAATGCTCGTAAATAGCTGATGAACTTCTTGATTGGTGTTCTTTCACTCTGATTTCAGGCGTTCCGAGATTCCTTTGATGTATGGCGTTGATGCTTAGATTTTCTTCTCATTTTGAGGCTCTTCGGTATCTTCTATTGTAGATTTTGGATGTGGTATTGTTAGCATCCATTCTGGATAGTTATTCATTTTTAGAGATTGCTTGACGTGCTGTGTTTCTCTAGTTCTGTCATCGTTTTCCGTAACCAAGGTCTGAGCTCTCAGGGTGTTAACCACAGCTCTTTTGTGTTGTAGATGATGGTTTGATTGGAAGTTTAGGTACTGGTCCGTGTGCGTAGGTTTGCGGTACACGGAGATCTTGGTAGAACCATCTTGGTTAATACTCACACAGGTATCAAGGAAAGGAATCCTGGCATCCTTTTCTTGTTCAGAAGTGAACTGGATATGTTGGTCAATGGAGTTTAGATGTTCTGAGAAGGAATCGATGGCGTGTTCGTGAATCTTGGCTATCGTATCATCCACATATCGATACCACATAGTTGGAGGAGTGGGGGCGGTGTCCAGAGCTCTGCTCTCAAACTGTTCCATGTAGAGATTGGCCACTACTTGTTCTATGGCAACGTCAACTGCACGTCGAAAGCGAAACCGTCTGACAGCGTGCGATTCTCAAGTCCAAAGTGAGGTGTGGATCCCACAACTTTTTACCCCTTCGCCAACACTCACTTTCAAATTGAAATTACTAGTTTATATCTATATTGGCTATACTTCTTTAATTCTCGATACCATCATATTCTGTCTCAAACGTTGTTAGATATAATGAAAGAAAACCACATCTGTGTGAAATAATTTCAATCTGGTTTGTTTACTTACGGTCGAATGTGCCTGTAATAGACCAAAATTTATTTAATTGTTGATATAATATTTCCACATATCGATCATATGAATTTTTTTCCACCATTTAGTGGTAAAATATTGATTTTCACCGACTCCTATGCTCTTCAATACATTGTACTGTTAATTTAAGCTTACATGTACTTACAAGTAACTTAAACTTACATAGAAATTGAGAATTTTGCTTGAGTTTGTTATATAAGATTTACTCTACAACAAAGATTTTGCTTACGATAACCCCATATTTATAGAATAAAGATTCATTAGTAACCTGTTGTATGTTTTAGAACGTTAAATCATTGAATTGATTTGAAATCTTTCGCTTACCAGTTAGCCAGTGCGCGCGCGCTGCGTTTTAATTTTTCCATCGATTCGAAGGTTTCTTTTGCAAACACTATCACTCAACCCTAAACGTTAACAGACTTAACAATTCCTTCAAGACAAGCTTTTACTTTATCCTTTGCCTATTATATATATATATATATATATATATTATATTTGCTGTAAGAGAATTGTTTATCGCAACCTAAATTCTCGCCTTCTATAGGGTCGCCATTCTTTGAATGAAACCCTTCGTGACTATACCATAGTCGCTTTCGAGTCACGCTTCCTACATGTACGCCATTAGTAATCACGCAATCACGTATGGGAGGGTCTCAATGGAGGCGGAGGTGGGGGGGGGGGGTCCCTTTGACGGTTGACGGTTAAAAATAAGTCGTTTTGACGGTTGACTGTTAAATTTTAGGTCATTTGACGGTTGACGTTTTTTTTATAAAAGAAATCAGTTTATTTTTTAATTTTTTTTTCGCAAATATGTTTGTTTACAGCAAAAAGGCACTATTTACACAAGTACTTACATCACTTACACGACTTTACATACATTAACGGCAATAGGGAGCTCGGGCGACCTACAAACTACTTACAATACACTTATACACTACTTACAGAATGGTAATTACATCCCTTACGGAGAATCAACAGCAACTACTGAACCAAAAAAATATGGATCATTGTCAGCAGCTGGGCATAGCCCTTTATATAACAACGACCCCTTGATTTAACAAAAACACCTTTATATAATTCACCTTCCTTACATAGCCGCCGCAAATGAACAGCGCCTGCATGTAACAACCCCCGAACGTAACAAACCCTGGATGTAAGAACCCCTGATTATAAGAACCCCTGATCGTAAGAACCCCTGGATGTAAGAATAAGAACTGCTGATCGTAAAAACCCCTGGATGTAAGAACCCCTGATTGTAAGCATCCCTGATTGTAAGAACCCCTGGACGTAAGAACCCCT
>JAEMPF020013362.1:5000-13560 GCA_022496165.2 Catalaphyllia jardinei | reverse complement strand
GAAAACTCAGTTCAGCAAACGATAAATCCAGGAAAACTCAGTTCAGCCAAAAAAAAAACTATTACAAATTTTTCCTATCTGTTATCTGAATGGCAAGCTTTTTATGATGGAGAAAATAATTATATTTCTTGTTCGAAGACGTGTGGTTTACTACATATTTCTCGGTTTTAACTGTGTCGTTGAAAGCCAGCGCCGTCCTGTCTTTCATTATATTTTGAGTCAACAAACAAACTTAACGCTACATATAGCTACTGTAACGATATTAACATCGTAAAATTTGTAGTTAACAGGATTGCTATGCTTAGGTATTCAGGTATTCATTTTTCACTGAGGCTTGTGCCGTTGAATGTCATAGAAGTTCTCGGTAACTGCTTTTCAAGTATTAAATAGTTAATTTGTTTTTCAGTGCTTCCGTAAAATATATATTTTTAATTGTACCACAGGCCAGAAGTCTAGACTGAATATACAATGTTTTTATCATAGCTTGAGGTTCAATTTACTGATGATAAGCGATATTTTGTAACGATCGACAGATTGGTCATTGATAGTTAACCGACTACATTTCGCGACCATAATTTCCAATTTATTTTTTCATTTAGCGTCTGAAATTCGACGAAATCTGGTTTAAATATTTTGTGTACTACCAATTTTTAACGATTTAAATTGCCTAAACTAACATCGATGTAAATAGGTTTGAAAGGCGTCGTTGAAATCAACTTCGTCCCATCATAAGAGATTCTTTATCGCTGTCCAGAATTGTTTACGTTCAAAGAAATCTACCCAACCTGATGCCTTTCCAAACCATAAACTCACCTCAGAAGAGTTTATCTTCTCTAAGAAGCCTGCTAAAGTATTAATAAGGGCATCCATATAAGCAACGATTATATGTATGAACTGACGTAGATTAATACATTTCCGCAATTCTTAACTCGGCGTAGAACGTCTACAAATCCAGAAAGATCAGCGAAAGATCAAAGGTTTCATGTCGTTGACCAGCTGTCCAGTCGTTTTATAGTTTATACCAATAGGTTTGTACGTATGAGAGCTGAATAATTAAATATTGTTCAATTTAACCAATTAGAAAGGTGCACAAGACCTGGTAGAAGACATAATGTCTCTCAGTAATTACTGTTTATATTGAACATGTGGTACAATGTTGAAAAGAACAGGACTGTTGAGATGTCGGCACTCTCCTGAAGCATATTTAGAAGAGTTTCTTATAATGCTCTTGATCTACAAACATTGATTTCATCCATCCGACTACGTATTCGAGCTGGTGTTGCCTGGGAATCGTGGTCCTCCTGAAGCATTATTTTCCATCCACAAGTTTTATCCTTATTAAAATGCATTAACGTGAATAAATCTACTTTTGTTTGAATAATGGCATATGTTTGGTGACCTCTGCTGACCGCAGACTAAAATCGTTTTAATCAGTCAAAACAAAAAATCGTACAGAATAACCGACGACTTCAATTTATTTCGTTTATGAAATAATAAAAAAGATGACGCGGATGTGCCGTTCAGATGGAGCCAGTTTCCTTTATTATGTGAAAAGATATTATGAACATTTTTTATGCAGATAGATTAATTAATTTGCGACACAAGTGAGGGAAAAGAGAACTGTATATCATCGCAAAAGGGCAAGACACAATCTCCCAAATACTTTTCGCTGCGATTTGGAGAGCGTTACCCTGTCAGCGTTCGAGCCGCAGGACAAGAGCGTGCCTTGCCTCTTTAACTTAGCGACACATGTTATACTTCAGAGACGTATAAACCAGTCCGAAACATCATGTTATACTTCAGAAACGTATAGACCAGTGCGACACATGTTATACTTTAGAGACGTTTAACCAGTCCGAAACATGTTATACTTCAGAGACGTATAAACCGGTTCGACACATGTCTTACTTCAGACGTATGTGAACCAGTGCGACACATATCATACTTCAGAGACGTATAAACCAGTCGAGCCGAATTGTGGCACGAGCTGAAAATAGGACTCACTAAGTCCTAGATTCGGCTTTTTATCCATGTTACTTTGTTTTTTCTATTTATTTGATCTTGTTCACGTCTTTTCACCACTCCGACACATCTTTTATGTGATAGGCCTTTGTTCAGACATGGATTATCCTATAGTAAGAGCCGAGTCCGTCTCTTAATCCTGGTCAAATGTTATACTTGGCGCATGATAGTGAATGATAGTTGTAGCAAACGCTTCCGTTTGACCTCCAACCATCATGCACTATCATCAATTCCAAACATTTATGATCTAGTATTTCTTAAATAGCTCAATTTTCGTGTATCGTGTGAAAATAAGAAATCAAAATTAAACACTCCGAGAACCCGTGTGGCGTAGAACATTACAAGTGAAACTTTACGTGACCAGGCATGTTTAGTATTTGTGTTCTTGATAACGACACCTTATGCCACAATACAACTGAGCGGGTAGTGTAGGGAGACAGACAATTTTTGACTGAAGTTTTAGCTGGTTTCTTTACTGTAATGGAAATGCAGCCCACTTGACACAGCATGAACACAGCATTCCACCCTTGTTTTGTAAGAAAGTAAACGAAAGAAAATCTTGAATCACGGCCGGCTGCAGCGCGACGAGTGTTTGACCGCAAAGCAATAAAATATTTCTGCCCTAAACAGCTGCTAAGTACCATAGAACAATGCTTGCTGAAGAAGTAAAACAATTAACAGAGTTTTCACACTCACCAAGTCTTGTACTCATTCTGCTAATTATAAATTATAGATTTCACGTCGTTTACATGTATGTATCTATTTTACAAGAATGGGTACCGGTTTCTGAGTCAAGATATATAAGTCTGATAGAAGTTCAGTCTCATAACGAAATTTGACTTTCTAAGTTGCTTTCCATATCGACATACAATAATAACAATATGGAGACCCATTGTCGTCATTAGCCTACCCTTCTAAGTTGTTAAACACTTTTTTAAGTTCTCTTGTAAAGTGCGTCAGGCTTCAATTAAGTTATTCAAGCTTTTGAATTCTTTGTCCAATTGATAATACCGTTCCCAATCCATCCAAGCCCTTTTTAGACAACTGCCGAGGCTATGAATTCCTTTTAAAGGATATTAAACAATAGACCACACAATGAATGATGTGTGACAAACAACAAAAGACAAAACGCCAAGCACTCCAAAAAAAGGAACCTCCCATGTGGAAACGCGTATTTGACGGTCCGGAGAAACTTGACACAGTCTTGTTCATGATCGAGCAGCTAGGGTTTGCACCGCCTGTGGTTAGAAACTTCAAATTTATGTGGTCGGTGGCGCCTTGGCACAAATATTAGTTATAAACTAATACAACATGAATCGCGTGAAACTACTGAAAGCATTTGTTACCACGGTTCTTATGGTTGGTGGTCCAGTGGGGTGGAAATCCAAGAAATACCAAAGAAACCACGGAATCCCAATCGTATAATGATTATTTTATTCGATCTAGAATTAAATTATCAAGTACAACGGGAATTAACAAAAAAACAGCCATGCCAAACGAAGGCAAAAGTACAACACAATTGCGTAATATTTGCAGTAAATAATACTTGCTTTTAAACATGTTTTAACCGAGTAACAGACGTTTGATACCAAGCATAAAATACCAAAATAGAAAAACCAAAGAAACTTACTTCGTGAAAGGATTCCATGTTTCATTTAAACGAAAAAGGGGGTTGCGTGCAAAACCAAACCTCGTGAACCTTCCGATCGCAATGATACTAAATTCAACCTAATCTGACCTAATGAAATTCTAGACTTATTAGTTACGTATTTTGACAGCCATGGCCTTAAATTAAACAAAAATCAGTTCTCTTATTAAATTATTAAAATGTCACGCAAGCGCCAAACAGTCATAGAAACAGTTGGACTCTGGGTAATATCAATCATCGTTTATCTGTTTAGTCGTCAAGACGTCATTCCCAATGTGTCGTCTTTACAACATCAGCTTAAGCCTGAACGTAGAACAACTAGTGAGCTGTTAGCGAGTCGCCATATTACAGATCACTACACTGAAGTCTTCGAACTCGAATATATTTTCCAAGGTTTGAACAAGCATACTTGGGAAACGCATTGTCAGAGTAACGTAAAACAACTATGCAATTATCCAATTTTTCCTAAGGCACCAGATAAAAGGAATTTTGTTCAGAATGTTAACATCAACTCAAAAGTTGACAAAGACGGCGCAGTTCGTCTACTGGGCTACGTTCGACCAAATGCATCAGGAGAATATCAATTCTTGGTGACATCAAATGGCTTTGCTGAAGTTTGGCTTAGTCCCCACACAAACTGGATGGACGCCAAAAAAACTGCTAACATCGAGCCTGGCCCACTGTTTAAGAAACTGCCCCCTGGGCCAATGAAATCTGAGATTTCGGGTTCCGTAAGTTTGATAGCAGGACAGAGACACTTTGTTGAGGTTATATACGTCAAAACTGATAGGAAAAGTAGCAAACAGCTCCTTGAAGTCGCTTGGAAAAGACGAGATAGAACCAAGTTTAAACTAATTGAGAGAGAGCATTTTTCTTTGTATGCAGTGGATAGTGACAAGGCGAAATTGAAAATCTACCACGAAGACTCGCCAGATGTACTAGCTTGTGAAAAGCTTCGGAGACGATTTTCGAACAAGCACATGAGGCCAGAGACGCTTCCTTACTTGTCAAGAGCAGCAGTGGACAAGACGTTAACGATCTTCGAATATAAACCAAGTTATCTTCTTGATCCTGCGAATTTGCCGCGTGACTTCAAAACATATCATGGTGTAAGAAGACACGTTCAAAAAACACACGTATACCCTGTTGAATATGTTAGTGGAGTGGCAACCAATCAGAGAGATGGAAAATGGATTCTCCGGGGTCCCGAATATCCCTTGAATGAAACTGAATCATTAACAGTTGTCCACGAATACTTCCACGAAATTGATAGGATGTATTTACAGTGAGTACAATTTTAATCTCTGCAGTCAAAGCTAGGCTCGATTACCAGCCGCTGTCCGCGCTCCTCCCCCGAGCTCACTGCGGAAATCGAGGCTAAGACAAAGGGCGAGGAAATATTACTGTTATTGCTCTTAACTGTAAATTGTTGATTATAGGATCCCTCCGTTTCTAAGCCTATGACTTCGCGCGCTTTGCGGTACAAATTTGAGTTACTGGCTGGTTGATTTAAGCTTTGTTAGGTTGTTCTAACTAGCTCTCAAGCTAAGCGTATTTCCACGTTAAATAAAGTATGTATGTATTTTCATAAAGATTCTTGTTTTTCGGCCATTTGTTTGATTTTCTTTCTAACTAATTTTGTTCAATGTTTCCTTTTGCTTGACAGACACATATATCAAAATGCTTTTTTCGCGTGGAAAGATCATTTGATTCATTAGACCATATTCTCGTTCTCAATAAAAGCATGGAACTAGCTTGCAATTGAGGCTAATGCGAGGAGTCTTTTCAAAAGCAAATGGCATTAATTTCTTTTTAATGATCAAGATTCTCCCCCACATGAGCCTCACTTGCAAGCTAGTTCCAGTCCAATACCGAGAATACGAATATGGTCTGTTGAACCCGTCTTTATAGCGGAGCTCCTGCGCACCGAAGGCATGCGAGCGGAGCTCCATACCTTAGAAAATTTGGTAACACATCGGTCTAAAAAATTTTGTTCTTACATCTGTTAATACCCACGTCCGAAGGCCACTTGCTTTGCTCGAGCGCAAAAATAAGAGAGTTACATCATTACCCTAGGCGCATCTTTAATACTGGACATCCAAGTTATGGTTAATTGACAACTGTCAAAACAAGGTATTCGCTTCCTAGTACCGCGTGACCATAGCGCGGGCTCAGGTTTAGAGGTCATGGAGGTCACGTGGAGGTTGTCCAGTTACTTGTTTTTGATAGGATCGCACGCTCCAGCCAGTTAAATTTATGGTAATCAGGAGCTCCTCTTTTAGGCTTTGGCTAAATCTTTATTTTAAAGGAAACATTAAAAAATGGGGAACAAAGTTTTCATCAAAAGACCTACTATCTAATTTTTGGAAATCACCAAGGAGGCCGAATCTCCTAAGTAAAATAGCAACTTCATTAGTAAATCGTAGTTGGAACCTTTGGGCTACTCGGTAAAGGGTATCAACAGATAAATGACCAACACTTTAAGTTTGCTATCAAAATTCCGCCAAACACCAGGCAAACACAGCTAAAATAGAAGTGCACTAGTCGTCAAGTTTGGTGGCCTGGTTAGCAATTATATTTCTGACGTCACCTTTCTCTGCAGGAAATATGAACTGAAGTCCATTAAACGCGTAGAAAAGAAAGAAGATTACAGCCATGGAAGTAAATATTTCTTGAACTTGTAGTCAGAGATCTTATCGATTGCTACCACTCTGTATTAGCAGAATATGTATTCCAACCGCGAGGGAAAAACGATTCTTTGTGTTACCCCAAGGACTTGCGGTGGGACAGGACAGCGGATGTTTATTTCATCCTCACGGCAAAGAACCTGGGTCTATGGGTTCATCATTTCATCAAGAATGAAGAACAAATTGTTCAAGAAACGAATGATGAACATTTACATGTGGTTATTTTTGACTTTGATAGCCCCGATATTGATCTAGAACAAACTTTCAAGAGGAGCACTCTGAAGAACTATCATTTTATCACACAGCCTGGAAACTAGTCTCGTACAGTTTCTTTTAGCAAAGCGATAGAATTAATAAAAAACCCTGACGCTATTATTGTCACCATAGACATGCATCTTGACATTGGGAGTCAACTGATCAACGACATACGTAAGGTAAGTTGTAGGTGGTAGGGGTGGGGGTGGGGGTGGGGTGTATAGCCAATGAAATCCGAGTAAGGAAATGGGCAAAAGAAAAAGTTTAGCTTCGAATGTCAATAAAAACAGCATTTGGCCTGTTACTTATACATCTTAAGAAACCTTAGAATTATTGTTTGCTTTTTGTTGACCTATTCACTTATACTTGTAACATATAGTAAATGATTTGACCGCTGAAGTATTTCGTAACTTGCCCATTGTCATAGTCTCGGTGAGGGTGGTTCCGAGGTGTTCTAGAGAAAGCACTGACCATTTTCAGAGTCAGGTCAAAAGCTGCTTATCAGCAACTTGTCGCAGAAAGATGTCACATTGCAAGTTGAAAGGCTTGCACTATCACTAGCCAATCTGTGAGGTGCAGTGACATGTTGTGCGCTTTGGAAATTGTTTGATTTTGATGCAACATCTCTGCAGTAAGGTCGAGAGCGTTGTGTCATGTTTTTCTCACATTGGAAAGTATATTCATTGTCCACTCCATCTTTGTCTTATGCAGTACAATAATCTCTATAGAACTTTTCAAATTTAGAATTTTGGTTCGTGACCACGTTAGTCTTGTGATTCCAGAGCCCAAATTCCCACTCACTTGAGTTTTGAGAGTTGAAGTTGTTTATCCTAGTTTATCGAGAATACTTAAGTTCCGAACAATACCGTTTCGCTGGTCACCAATTGAAAAGCTGACCGGACGGCTAAAAATGATCAATTAAATTTATCATTTTTAGTCGTCCGGTCAGCTTTTCAATTGGTTTTATAGTTTATTTTACATTGCTGATCCTAATCTAAACTACGATCCGGCTTCTCACCGCTGTTGTTTGTACAAGTGGTCCTTGCCCTACAGTTTACCCCATATCAGTTTGGGTTTGTCTACTGGCCTTGGTCTGAATCTCCCACAAAGATCCTGTTTAGGTTTCTTGTTCTCAAATCTTTAGTTTATATTGTTTGTTTCAAGAACTTTGGAACCAACAGAACGCTTTTTGAAAAAGTTGACAATCTTTTAGTTAGGACCTTTTCGACACAATCCTAGATGTTATTATGATAAATAAAAACAAAAATGGACTTGGATTGGCAAGCAGAAACTTTCGAAAATGCCAAAATATCAATAATTCTATTAAATTAAAGGGCTTTTGGCCACTTGAATAGCCAAACATAAATGCCACAAGTAAACATACATGCTCTTGCATACAAGAATGTATGTCTTTTAGCGACTCTTTTTGACCAAAGATATGGTCATTAAGAAAATAACACAAACAGCGGTGATAAACATTGTTTGCCAAAACGGGGCCTAAAGGTGAACCCATGGCAACACCATCAATCTGATCGTAGTATTGGCCATCAAATATAAAATGACTCTTCTCAGTGGCAAACTGTAATAGATCTTTCAAAACAGAACGAGGTAATTGCGGAGGATCAGGGAGAGAGTACAATCTGTCAAGACAAATCTGTATTGTTTCATCAAGCGGCACATTTGTAAATAGAGAAGTAACATCCAAAGAACACATTATTCCGTTGTTATGTTTGTATGTTGATTAGCATACGAAACGTTAAGTTCTATGTAAAAATGCGTTGGAATACAATGTTTATCACCGCTGTTTGTGTTATTTTCTTAATCAAACTACGATGGCCTAAGAACAAGAGTTTATACGATATGGTCATTAATTTCCTTTTTTTTTCAATTGACTCTTCAGCATTGCATCAAAGGAAGAACACTGTACGCTCCTCAAATAGTTCGTCTA
>JAEMPF020013361.1:0-13563 GCA_022496165.2 Catalaphyllia jardinei | reverse complement strand
CTAAGTGAGCAACATTGCAGGAAACGTGAGAGGACTGGGAAAGAATGTGGCTGTTTTCGTTTGTTCGAAAAAACTAAGATATTCCATCTATGCCAACTCTCCCGGATACAGACCACATCTCCCACTAACCCGTACGGGTCACCAAATCTCCCGCATGAAATACATTTTTGAGACATATTTTGGCCGATTTTTGGCATTTTGGGGAAAAAATTGGATATTTGATGCAGTTTTTCGAGATTTAATTGGCAGATCTAGGGCCAAAAATTTGCTATCTCCCGGATTTCGAGTTATTTAGGTTGGCATCTCTGATATGACAGATCAGCTAAATTTGAGAGTCCTAAGCAAGATTAGAAGTATTTAGAAGAGGAAAATGGCAAAATGATAGCTGTAACGATCAGTAATCAGGCGGTCAGGTACCAAAACATCAACTTATATTTAACACAAGAGCATATAGCTACAGCTCACTAAGATACAACATGGCCGACCACGAGGTACGAACTGCCCAGGGTGCCTTGCGGCCACATGAAGCTCGATACTTCATGTATGCGTACTCGTTACATCTCCTTCCCTAAGTTCCTTAGATTCGTAGTCCAACAAACACAAACAATAATGTTCCGCAGTGTTTCTATGCCTCAAGGTACTTATGTGCTAGACAAACTGTGCATACAAGTAGGTAGAACCAACAATAAAAAGAACAATAACAAATAAAGAGGCAAAATCAAAAGAGTGTCTCCTTAGCATTGATAATCTTGTAGCCACCGTGGTGGGTGACGTTCACGAGTTGGACGACTTGGTGGCTCTGCAACTACTTGGGTCGGCACAACCAACGGCTGCGGTAGCTCCTCTGAGCTTGTCTCAGTCTGCTCAGTTAGCTCAGTTGGCTCACTTGTTTCGGATGGCTCCAACTTTTCAGGAGTGGCCCTTAACCATCGGCGGTTCCGTCGATACTGTTTCCCATTGACCTCCACTAGATAGGAACGGTTGCCTGCGTCTCCAATGACTTGCCCAAGGGACCATTCTTTCTCACCCGGTAGACGCATTCTTATGGCATCACCATTGTCCAACTTCGGCAATTCACGTGTGTGTTGGTCATAATAATGCTTCTGCTTCTGCTTCCTCCTCTCAATCATCTCTGGTACGCTAGTAATCACATGAGGCTCTAACAAAGTCTTAGCTACAGGAAGACGAGTGCGTGTTCGCCTGCCATAGAGTAGCTGAGAAGGTGATGCGTGCATTCCTTCAGTAGGTGTGTTGCGCCATTCGAGTAACACCAACAAGGGATCACGCTTATCTGCACGGGCTTTCAGCAACAGCGACTTGCAGGACTTCACGGCATTTTCAACACGACCATTACTCTGTGGATGGCGAGGGCTTGAAGTAATGTGATGAAAATCCCATTCTCTACTGAAGGACTCAAACTCTCCACTGTTGAAAGGTGGTCCGTTGTCACTAACAAGTGTCACAGGGATGCCATGTCTGGCAAACCAAGTCTTTAAGACAGTAATGACACGATTGCCTGTGGTGCTACTTAAATCTTGTACCTCAAAATAACCAGAATAGTAGTCAACAGCTATCAGGAAAGTCTGTCTCTCAAGTATAAACAAATCAACCCCAACTTTCTCCCACGGAAGACTGGGCACAGCATGGGGCTGCAGTGGCTCTCTACATTGTTCAGGTCGATAGCTGTTACAAATACCACATTTTGCTAGGTAATCCTTGAGCTGCGCCGTGATGCCTGGCCAGTAAACAATATCACGAGCACAACGCAGTGTCCCTTCGACCCCAATATGCGACTCATGCAGGCTCTTCACAATGTCAGAACGTTCACCAGCAGGTATGACTAAACGATGACCCTTGTATACCAAACCATCCTCTGTGGTCAACTCATCCCGGCTGTTCCAATACAGCTCAATCACTTGTTTACGACGCCTGTCATTTTCACGTGCATTTGCCAAGGTCTCTGGCCAACCATTGCGGATAACATCAGATAGGATCTGTAACTCTTCATCCTTAGCAGTCTCCTCGCGCAGCCTCTGCAAACGAGTGGGAGATACGGTCAGTTCTTCATCGTGCTTGATCTGCTCTAACTCAAAGGCAAATAATCGTTCCTTAATTGAACGGACATCACTGGTTGGGACTGTTGACTGTTCGCCCTCGACGTATGCTCGGCTTAGGGTGTCAGCCAAGAACATCGTGGTGCCTTTCTTGTATTCCACTTGGATGTCATAATTCTGCAAACGGAGTCGCATTCGTTGGAGTCGCTTCGGGGAGCTGTGGATGGGTTTCTTGAATATTGTTTCCAGTGGTTTGTGGTCTGACTGGACAACTACATCACTTCTTCCAAAGATGTACTGATCAAACTTTTCACATGCAAAGACTATGGCAAGGAGCTCCTTCTCGATTTGCGCATAATTTTGTTCAGTAGGGGTCATCACACGAGAGTTGTAAGCCACTGGACACCCTTCTTGTAAGAGGGCAGCTCCAAGCCCACTCTGGGAAGCATCACACTGGATGACTACTGGTTTGCTTACATCATAGTAGGCAAGTACAGGGGCAGTTACAATCATTTGTTTGATGCGGGCCAAAGCATCAGCATGGGCGGGTAACCAACACCATTCAGCATCTTTTTCAGTGAGCTTCCTCAGGACTTCTGTTTCATCCGACAAGCGTGGCAGAAACTTTGCTAGATAATTCACCATGCCAAGGAATCTACGCAGAGAGTGAACATCAGTGGGGTCAGGCATTTGTACTATAGCCTCCACCTTGCATGGGTCAGGTTTGAGACCTTCTGGGGTCAAAATATGACCAATGAAGGGAACTTCTTGCTGTCTCAGCCGGGCTTTCTTCTCGTTCAGTTTCAGGTTTCTTTCACGACAGCGATCTAGGAAAGCACGCACATTTTGGTCATGGTCTGACTGCCACTCAGCAGGTGTGTTGCCATATCCAACAATCACAAAATCATCAGCTATGACCTCTACTCCCTTAAGCCCCTCTATGTGCTCTCGCATTCTTCGCTGCCAAACCTCTGGTGCGCTGCTGATGCCAAACGGCATTCGCTTCCAGCGGTAGCGCCCGAAGGGGGTATTGAACGTGGTGAGCATACTAGATTCCTTGTCAAGTTCCACCTGCCAGAACCCATTACTAGCATCAAACACACTAAAGAGCTTTGCTCCGTTTAGTCTAGTTGCAATTTCCTCAATTGTTGGCATTGGGAAATGTTCTCGTTTTATGGCGACATTCAGGTCCCTGGGATCAAGACAGATGCGTATCTTTGTTTCTCCACTTCCTTCAGAAAGAGGCTTTCTCACCACCAGCATGCTGGATACCCAATCAGTGGGCTGATCTACCTTTGCTATGACATCATTAGCTGTCATTTCCTCCAGCTTCCTCTGCACATGCTCAGTCATGGCAACAGGTAACCGCCTTGGTGGGTGGACTACAGGTTTCACAGACTCGTCAGCAACAATATGGTACTTCCCATATAGCTTTCCAAGGCCTTCAAACACGTCAGCATACTGTTCTAGTAAGGGGTCTCTACCTGTCTTCAGCACATTTACGCGTGGATCACGGTCACAATCAAGGATCTTTATCAGGTTCATTTCTAACATGGTCTTCTTGGACAGTATTGGCTCATACCCATGACCCTTGACTACACTAGCTAGTATCTTGTGAGTGTGTCCATTACGGGTTGCATATAGGGTAGCTTTGCCCTCGGTAGGTTGTTCATACCCATTGGCTAAGATCAGAACCGACTTCACTCGAGTATCAAGACACTTTAAGTCCAGATCACCAGTCAGGCCCTTGTAGACATCCAAAGGCAGAAGGTTACACTCAGCTCCAGTGTCCATCAAGAAGGCAACTTCATGGCCTGTCATACTGTCAGCATCCTTTGACACGCTGAGGGTCACCACCTCACGTCCTTGCCCGCTTGCAACGCCTGCTGTACTCAAATAAAACCGCTCCTGGACAGTAGACACCTTACTTTTTGTTGGACACTTGGCTACAAAATGATTCTTCTTTTTACAATATGCACAGGTCTGGCCAAATGCAGGACAGTTGCGTCTTTCATGATTCCTGCCACAGAATCTGCAATCTCGAATCTTAATCTCTTTCCCCAATGGAATGTCATCAGGCAGCTCTTTCTCTTTCTGTTTGACAACATTCAAACCAGATTCCACAGTCATAACTTTAATTTGAGCAGCTGTGCTTTCTGAAGCGCGAGCAATATCTAAAGCTTTCTCTAAAGTCAACTTCTTCTCTTTAAGCAAATTTTCACGTACCTTGCCATTTCTGGTACCAGTTACTAAACGATCACGGAGAAGCTGCTCTGGTGTGAGTGATTCAAAATCACAGTTCCCTGCAATTTGGCGTAATTCCGTCATGTATTGATCAACTGTTTCAGACTCCCGCTGATCTCGAGTAAAGAATAGAAAACGTTCGTAAATAGTGTTCTCTCTAGGTATACAGTAATCTTCGAATTTCTTTAAGACGGGAGCAATCTTCTTCTCATCTCCATCCGTGGCCCAAGTGAAAGTACGAAAGACCTTATTTGCTTCTTTTCCGATAACTGCCAACAACGTCGCCACTTGTCGCTCTTCATCTTCTTTATCCAACTTTGTAGCCAGCGTATAATTCTTCCAGGCAGCGACCCAAACTCGCCAGTTCGATGCTGTTGAGCCATCGTTGAGCTCAAGAATGTCGGGGGGTGGAATTTGAAAATTCGCCATTGTCGATCCTCGCTGCTTGTTTTTGGCACAAAATTTCCAGTTCTCGTGGCGTGTAGGTCCAGTGGACTTCTGACACCATGTAACGATCAGTAATCAGGCGGTCAGGTACCAAAACATCAACTTATATTTAACACAAGAGCATATAGCTACAGCTCACTAAGATACAACATGGCCGACCACGAGGTACGAACTGCCCAGGGTGCCTTGCGGCCACATGAAGCTCGATACTTCATGTATGCGTACTCGTTACAATAGCTTTTCAAATATCACTTAAAATAGAGAGTTTGTATGGATTGGGTAGACAGGCTAAAAAATTGCAAGGGTTTGTATGGAATTATTTTGCAACTTTTGCAAGGCTCCAGTTTGGACAATTTTCCACAGAAAAATCTCAAACTTGACTGGGTAGCTTTTCATTCAGCAACATTTCAGTTGAAATGTTTAGATTTTTAATCTAATTAATATAAGAAACTCGTCCCATTCCTCTCACGTTTCTGCAATGGGCTATTCACTTGCACAAATCCCATAATACCGTTCATCTTGGGGGTTATTTGCATTGAAACAATGGATATCTTGTTCACTGAAGCATGATACAGTCCCAAGAGTAAATAACACGTATTGTTTTTATGTAAAGAACCCCCCAAGACAGATTGCATTATGGTATTGTGCAAGTAAGTTGTGTATGCAGACTGCACAAAGACAGTTCTGCGCAAACTCAATTCCCCGCGCGTGAGGAACTGGGAGTTACATCATGAAGCAAAGAAAACCCAAAATGGCGGTAGCATGCTTACCAGGTTTTTCCAGTCAGACATTTCGTGTCTTTTTTACATAAACTAACAATGAACAAGACCACAGTTACACTCGGGTTTGCTTGTGGTTAGTTTTCATTATATGTTTTGGGCGACGCGACACTGTATTACATGTTATGGCTCTGTCAATTCCAAGCCCGCTCATTCCCACCCCGGGCTTATGACGCGGGCAGCAAATTTTTTTTTTTTGGGATCACTTTCTTATGGAGCTTAGAAACCAGGCTCGATTATTGAAATGCAATTTTTGCGGTGCCCATGGTGGCTCCATACAAATCTTTATAAATTTGGGTAAAAAGTTTCTCCGCATATCTTGCATACGAAAAATTACTGTGACATGAAACTTGGCGAAAGTCTTTGCATATTTACCTTCTTTCTTTTCTCAGAATCTGGACGTTATCTATTGAATGGTTTTGATTTTTATTTTGAATGGCGTGACACTGAGAACCAGCAATTAGCACTCTAAGAGGCCGGGTACCAAAACCCTAATAGGTACGACGGGCCCCCACGTCTTTTTTATATTGAAGTCAGAACTTTGTGCTTACATTTTTGACGTAGTCCCGGTTACATAGCATGTCAAAAGTTGTTATGCACTGATAACACTGAAAGTGGGGGTGACTAAAAATTAAACTTTAATAATTCTGTATACTTATTTCTTAATAATTACATATTAGTACCTGATTGGCTCCAGTTAATTCAAGGATTGTATTAGGCAGCCTTAGCCCTTCCTGGCCCGTAACCAGGATTTTATGAGGCGCCACGCACCTCTCGTAAGGTCTAACAGGATTGGCCGAGAAAACAATAGAATAAACAACAGAAACAATGGCCCTAGTCCTGAAAACAATAGAGGTGGATGACTCCGGGAGCAAATAAAATTAGAGCTTCCGAAGAGGTGCATGACTACTGGATTTTATGTGGGGGGTGCTAACGAGGCCAAAGTGGACCAAACTATCGAAATGTTTTTTTTTCTGACCCGTTTATTTAGGGAAGTAGCAATAAATGAGAAATTGTATGTTTTTGTTGGCTATTTTGGGGGCTGACCCTGTACAAAACCTGGCAAAATACAAAAGGTGGTTATGTGCTAGTATAACTATGGGGGTATTGTTTTTGTACAAGTTATCATATGCTGCGCATATGGTTTTTATCCCCTCTTCTTGCGGTATGTTTGCATATAATAATAATAATAATAATAATAATAATAATAATAATAATAACATAAGCTCGTTATGTCCATTGTATATAAACACGTTATATATGAGCTCGTTACGTCGTTACGTCCATTTAGACAAGAATAGTTTCTTCTGGGGATCTTTTCGCCTCCAGACCATGGTTAGCAGTGTTATGACCGTGGTGGCTGGCCATTGTGTGTAATTCTACTCTTGACCATGGTACATATTGCCAACCAGGACCAAAACTTATTTAATTAAGGTGGTTTGATACAGTTTTTCCTAGCCGGCATACCTAGTATTTTCAATTTGCGTTTTAACAACCTTCCCTTGATCCGATCGATGTGAAATTTACACCGGTTGTTGAAAAAAGATGAAGTTTAGTTTAGTTTGTTTTATAAGGTAATCGATATTTCCATGGAAACGATAAACCAAAAAAATGAAAACTGGTAAAGCACGAATTTTTTACGAACCAGATCTGTTATAGAAAGCTGATGCCAATTTCTGAAATTACAATGTATGGCAAGGGGAATATGAAAGAATTAAAAAATTCTGTATCTTTGATTTCGAGTAAATCGCGAAAACATTTCAAACCATGATTTTTGTTTAATAGCTGAGTGAGTCACTGATATGTTCTTACCACATTTTGACGTCTTCTGTGATCTATTACTGAACAGGCGCACGGCAACATGGAATCTATTTGTTGTATATAATAACAAAACAAACTACCACAGATAAAGCTTTTTTTTGTTTCAAAATCTTTCAATATAACCCGAAAGCCGGCCTCCGCCCACTTTGGCGAACACGAAATAAAGTCATTTGACGTAATCTCTTGTCTATACAAAATGAAGCAATCTCATTAGTTGCTATGCGTAGCAAAGAACTGTGATTGGTTCAGGAAAATCACGCCACTGTCAAACTTGACTCGGGCGTCACTTCTCGTGGAATCACAGGGAGCACACAGTCTTGTTGAGTAGGAAGAGAGCAAATAAAGGAATGAAAAGAGTGAATATAGTTTACCTTTGTCTTCTCTTGTTATTTCCTACGCTACTAGGGAAAACTGCTGCTTATAAGTCCTGTGTAACACTATAGCGCTAAACTCGTACCTAGGTCTTTTCGCGCATGGCAAAATTGTTTTTGCTCAATGTATAAAAGTTGACAAGGGAGGCAACTCTTTGCCCAAACATTCCAAACATAATCCGAATATTCGCTCGAATCTCTAAGTTTCTTCGCTTCCACGAAACCAAACAAACATAAAACGAGGTCCAAAGATTTTTCTACAACTTGGCAGAATTTGTTTTCGAATACTTTCACGACAGTCGGAGAATGATCGCACCGTTGAACCGATACCAGTTGCGTCATCCAGCGCGCGCTCGAGTTCCCCTCCTCCCACCGCAGGCAGCCCAGACGTACTGTTAGTGAAATTATAATTTCTAAACAACAGAGCCGAATATGTAGGTGAAGTTGCAAGCAAAACTAACTGCAAAGGAGTCAAAATATTTATCAAATACTTCAAAATAAATATTGTTTACCTTTAGCTGAATGCCTCCTTGTTCATCCTGGCTGGTTTAAACGACATTTTTTCGCTTTTTGCAATAGGAGGTATCTTCCACTATAAAAGAAGTAAACCAACCAAGACAAAAGCAGTTTATTTCAACGATCCACTTTTTATTGTAATTCTATAGGCTTTTGTCTTGGTTGTTTAAATTGCAGTTGTAAACATACCCTGAAGAAGTCGGGCCGTGCCTGACGAAATATTGGAAAATATATTACAGCTAACCCCAACCGCACGGTCAGCCTTTTCAAAGTTCAGATTCTTCAAAACTTTTTGACATTTTGTGTCTTCAAGCTGCTAATTTGACGCCAAAAATTGGGCCGCCCGTGTTCGGCAATTCGCTCTTCGATCGCTGTCGTCAGGTAGGAAAATAGTTGTGTTGTTTACAACAAAATATGCTGTTCCTCGTCAACTCAAAGACAGAATACTCGAGTTAAGCATTAGAAAAAGGCAAAGAAACTTTAGTATTGCCTTTATTTTTTGTTAGCTGCGAAGAAAAAGACTGTTGTCGAGTCGTTTCGGTAGGACAGCTCGGTTTGACTGCCGCTCGTACTGCAGGCACAGTCACAGTAGTGTTAAGCAAATCATTTTTTCGCAGTTGTTTTCTAGTTTTGAGTCAGGAGGTATAATAAAACACTTAATGACTGGCCCCTCGGGAAAGAGTGAGTTTTGTTTCCCCTCGACCCTCAACATTGAGGTCTCGGGAAAAAAAAAACTCGCTCTTTCCCTTGGGACCAGTCATTAAGTGCTTATTGAGCATAAGGTAAGGGTTTCAATTATTCATCTCCCAATGTTTTGCTTTGTTTTTGTATTGTGCTTTAGAATCTGTTTTTCGTTCTGTAAGTTGTTTAAATGGAACATGAGGCAGTTGTTTTATTGTTTGTTTTTCCTCCTGTTCCAGCCTTGTAATGTGTACATGAACGTGTCTGCACTAAAAGGTTTCATTATTCTCTATATATATTGATGAAGTATGTCGTGCTTTTTCCCGATAATCCGAATAGAATATTTAATTCTTTAGTAGTTAAACACCGCAGAAGCCCAGTGAGGCGTTTTATCATTAACATATACAGGTTTTCTTCTGCAATCCGAAAATTATTTTATTTTCTCCAAAATAAGCGCTAGCACGTGTAAATTGTAGATAATATTGTAATTTTGTCCCTGAAAAGCCCTCTTTAGGGAGTGTCATTAAAGTTTGTATTGTATTGTATTGTAAATTGACTTCGTTAAATGTGAGGGGTATAGGCAACTTTAAGAAAAGGAAAATGATATTTACTTGGTGTCGAAAACAGAAATCAGATTTTATTTTCTTACAAGAAACTAACTCGGAAAAAGATTCAGAAACGTGTTGGAAAAATGAATGGGGGAAGTGAGATTATTATGGCTTGTGGCAGCTCCAATTCATGTGGGGTGGCAATTCTTGTTAAAAAGGGTGTTGATTGTACAATCCACTCCAAAATTCTTGACCCCTTGGGACGGTATGTCATACTAAAAGCTGAGATTAACGATAAAATCCATGTTTTTATTAACTTTATTAGCTTATGCTCCCAACAAAGACTCAAATATCATTAACTTTCTTAACAACCTACTTACGACACCGCGAAAAAATAACTTTGATGAAGAAAAAAACATTATTATAGGTGGAGATTTGAACTGCACTTTTAATGTATATATATAATCAAATCCATCATAAGAAAGGAGGTCTGTTAAATCCGAGAAAATCTGTTGTAATCACAATTGAAAATCTACAAGAAGAGTTCGATCTTGTTGATATATGGAGAGTCAAGAACCCTGAAAGAAAAACTTTACATGGAGCCAAATTACTGGCTGATTTCAAATACCTTACATGATCTAGTTAAAGCATCAGATATAATTCCATCCATTTAAACAGATCATGCTGCAATTTCCCTGGAACGTGTAAATGATTCTAATTATATCAAAGGACCTGGTCTCTGGAAAATGAACTGTTCTCTATTAGATGACGAAGACTATGTTAATGATATCACAGAGAAGATACCAATTTGGTTAGCGGAAGGCCGTGAAGAATTGCCGGACAGTCGAACTGGTTGAAATACAATATAAAAGCACACACAATTCAGCATTCGAAAAGAAGAACAGGGAAGAGAAATGAAAGAGAACAAAATCGTCAAGAGGAATACGCTAAAGCGAAGTTTACTTTCGAAACAAACCCTAACGATCGAAATGCAAATATTCTAATTCTGCTATAGATACTTTGGAATTGTTTTATGAAGAAAAAGTCAAAGAAATAATCATCCGTGCACGAGACCGTTGGTATGAACACGGTGAGAAAAGTACGAAATATTTTTTTAATCTAGAAAAGAGAAATCATATCAAAAAGCATATGAGAAAATTAAAGATCAATGGCTCGGTTACCACGGATCCATTTAATATCTTGTCCGAACAACGACGCTTTATTTATCAGCAGTTATTAATGAGTAGGAACAAGAACAATGACGCGATCGAATCTTTCTTAAAAGATTTATTAATTCCCAAACTTTCAGAAGAACAAAAGATGTCATGTGAAGGTAAAACCACTTCAGAAGAAAATGCCTTGCTTTTAGAATGTTTCCAAAATAACAAAAGTCCTAGGAGCGATGGAATTCCCATCGAATTCTACAAAAAATTCTGGCCATTAATTAGTGAACCTTTTATCCAATGTACAAAAAAAAGAAAAAGGCGATAACTGGCAACCAATCTCCCTTGTAAATGTAGACGCAAAAATTATATCTAAAGCTATAGCCACTAGAATAAAAATTGTCCTGCCGAACATTATCCATCACAATCAAACTGGTTTTATAGAAGATCTCTATATCGGTGAACAGTTCGATCAATTTTCGACATAATGGACTCTACAGCCAAACATGATATTCCCGCCGGTTTATTGATCTTCATTGATTTCCGGAAGGCCTTTGATAATTTTCTTCAAAGATGTTGGCGAAACTGGTAAGCTCCGAACATAGTCCCGTCGATAAAAGAGACAAGTCTGTTAAGATTTTTCCTCGAGCAAAAAAAACAAGCAATAGAATACGAAAACGCAGAACTGCGCTCAAACAGCAACCTTCCAGTAAGGTGCTCTCTTCATTATCTAGAGAAAAAGGATGACACAAGTCACTATCCTAGAAGGACAAGGTACATCACGCTACAAGCGAAACAAATGCCCATACCATGAAGGTGCTAATCACTGGACTAATGAATGCAGACTGTATCTCTCAAAACCAGTACAAGAAAGGCGTGACACATTAAAAGAAAAGGGAGCATGCTGGTCCTGCTTAAAACGGGGTCACAGAACTCAAGATTGTAGAGGCAAGAAACCATGTGGCATCAACGACTGCAAAAAGTTTCACCACATGTACAAAACACTACATGAAGAAAAACAGGACAAAAATCGCCAACTAACATTGTTTCCGCAAGCGGTAATGCAAGTGTATGCAATCGATAACGAAATTGAAACATGCTTACTCCAAATACAGAAGATACCTACAAGGAATGGATTCGCAAACGTCTTATGGGACACGGCAGCGTCATTATATTTTATCACAAACGCAAAAGCAAGAGCTGAAAACCTCAAGGGTACGAAAACGCAACTGTCAATTATCAAAGTAGGTGGAGAAAGTGAAACCGTGGACACCTTTAAGTACAAGCTCACACCTATTGACAAGCAGGGCAAAACAGTCGTATTCAACGTTCACGGAATCGACAAGATAACCTCCCCCATTCCAGCAGTCGACATAAAGGGGATCTCTAAATTATTTCAAGACGTATACGAGGAAGAATTAAGAAGGCCCACCGGAGAAGTTGATGCCTTAATAAGCTATGAATACGCAGACTTCCATCCCTTAAAGGAACAAAGTTCTGGACATCTACTTTTATTGAGAAATCAATTCGGACGATGCGTAGGTGGAACACATGTACACCCAGTTCTCAAGGGAATCAACGAAAAGTCCCCCATTGGAACTATGCTCGCCCATCCTGTCACGATGGCAACAATCGAAGACTTTCAGTACAACATGGAGAATCTCGGGATACAATGCGGTAGATGCTCACTCAGTAGCAAAGCCTACACAATCAAGGAAGAAAAGGAATTAGCATTAATTGAGAAAAATCTGAGCCACGACGCAAAAGAAAAATTCTAGACTGCAGAATACCCTTGGATCAGAGATCCTTTTGATCTCCCAGACAACAGAAGAGCAGCATTCGGCATGCTAATATCAACCGAAAATTGACTTTCTAAAAATAAGAAACACGCTGAAATCTATCAACAACAAATACAGGACATGATAGATAGAGATGTAGCTCGAAAACTACCGAAAGAAGAATTGCAGAAATACAAAGGACCGGCTCATTACATTTCACATCATGAATTGCTAAAGCCTGACTCCAAATCTACACCAGTAAGAATTGTCTCAGCAACAGCAGTGCCAATTACATGGGTCATGTGCTAAACGAATACTGGGCTAAGGGACCCGACATTTTAAACACTCTACTAGGAATACTCATCAGATATAGAGAGAATGGAATAGCATTCATCGGTGACATCAAGAAAATGTATCACACAGTCAGAACAGGAGTGATAGAACAACACACGCACCACTTCCTCTGGAGAGATATGGATATAACTAGAGAACCAGACACGTACGTCATTCAGAGGGTTTCCCTTGGAGATAAGCCTTCTGGAACTATAGCAACTGTAGCACTACGAAAAACTGCAGAGATGGCTAAAGAAAATTGCCCAAAAGCATCTGAACTACTCATAACTGAACAATACCTACATGGATGATATCATTAATAGCGTTGACAACGTTGAAACTGCCAAAAGCTCACGAACAAAATGGAAACCTTCTTGAGTAACGGAGATTTTAAAATAACGGAATGGATATATTCACATGACAATATTGCTCCAGACCAGGACCTTATACCACCAGACATGAAAACAGCAAATGAGAAAGTACTTGGTGTTGTATGGAATCCAATTGCGGATAATTTCTACTTCAAAGTCAAGCTTAATGTCACACCCAAAAGCAAAAAACGATGCCCCAAACAAAATCAAGGGACGACTACTAACGCTTCCAAGACTCTAACGAAGAGGATAATCCTATCACAAGTAAATAGTGTTTATGATCCACTCGGATTAGCGAGTCCAGCTCTGACCGTCAGAGCAAAGATTCTGATGAGACGATTGTGGATTCACAACCCAAAATTGGAATGGGATGACCCTATACCCGAAGACGATCACCAAAATTGAGCTAACATCTTCCAGGATCTAAGTGAGATGGAAAAAAATTAAAGTCAATCGA